>PVIH01003835.1:7654-126586 GCA_004025045.1 Sigmodon hispidus
AAAAAAAAAAAAAAAAAAAAAAAAAAAAAAGCCTTTGGGAGTTTGTAGCCCCGGCTTTTGTGAATCGTCCCTCCCACTACCCCATCCCCTGGAGCCCCCTTCAGAGTGAGTTAAACACCCCTCCCCCTCTGTGTAATGAACGCCCTTTGCCACCCTGTGAGCGGAGGAGGCTGATCTTGCTTCTGGCAACCCGCCTGCTCAGCGCTAGAATTGGGCCTGTCCTTCACTGGCGGGTGCAACAAAGGCCCGTGCCAGGCAGAAACCTCAGACCGTGCTTTTCTAGTTCATAAGAACTGAAAACTCCCGGATGCTGCTGTGGGCACTTCTCATCAGGTCTGCAAAAGTAGGACTTTCATAATAAGTCTGGTCCTGAGGTGGTCCCTAGTCTGCCAAACCTGGGAGAAAAGGCAGAAGAGAGGGAGGCACACTGGTCCACTACTCTTCCAGAAAAGCCTGGTCTGCAGGTGCCCTGAGGCCTTGAAAGCTGGGTATGGGTGTAGGGCCTTTGAAGTAAACTGGGCAGACCTGGAACCCCAATCAGAAGATGCCCAGCTTGGTTCCCAAGACCTCCTTCTGTCCCCAAGGGGACAAGGGCTTGTATGTTCCGTGTGCCATCTAAACAACTAAGTCCCAGGAGGACAGCTCTCTGTGACACAGGTTTGAGATCCTGATGGTGGTTGTTTAGTTCTTGTGTTGGTTTTGGAACTCATCTGGCTGACCCCAGTCCTGCAGAGAGACCTCTTAGGACTCTGCCCTCTGAGCCCTTGGCACTGGTCTCAGACATATCCAATGCACAAAAACACAGAGCTACAGACCCTGACAGGAGTCCCTTCTCCAAAGTCATCCAGGCAGGGAGGGTTCAGAAGGTTCAGCTCTCCTGGTAGTGGTGGTCTCTGACCAGCACTTTATAAGCAACGAATCACAAGCCCTGTCTTTGAGGGAGAAAATTCCAGTTCAAGGGAGAAAAAAAAAAAAAAAGCTTTGCATTCTACACACCCAAATGTCTTTTTTATTCTCCAAATGAGCCTTTCTCATGGGGCTAAGCCTTAAACCCTGAAGCAAGAGCGCAGACAGTACAAAGGGCAAAGTTATTTGTGAACCCTCCTGTTTGAAGCTGCACACTTCCACAAGGACCAAGTTCACCCCCACAGTGTTTACTCCAACCTTGGACACTGCTCACTGGGGATGTCCCACAGATCCAGCATAGTTCCAAGCAAACAAAAATCCAGGGTTCTCAGTTCAATTTGAATAACATATGCATGTAAATGCATATAAATAAATAAGTAGCTTATGCATGTAAATAAGCAAATATTTTTAAAGGTTTCTTTATTTCTCTTTTTATTTTATGTGTATGGCTGTTTTGCTTGCATGTATGTCTGTGCACCATCTTTGTGCCTGGTGCCTGCAGAGGTCGGAAGAGGGTATCAGAGCTGAGATTACATATAGTTGCAAACCGACATGTGGGTGCTGGGATCCAAACCTGGTTCTCTAGAAGATCAGTGAGTGCTTATAACTGCTGAGCAGACATGCACACATTGTTTTTTGTGTATGTGTGTATACATGGGTGTGTCTATATGTGTGTGTGTGTATATATATGGGGGTCATGTATCTTGTAACTCATTAGCAGAAGGTGAGGATGACTCTGAGATTCTGTTCCTCTTCCTAACTCACAAATGCTGAACTCACTGTCATGCCTGTTATGATTGATTTTAGGCAGTGCTGGGAACCAATATGTATCCCATGAAATATTTGCGACTTCTCCTTCTAAAGCAAAGAAAAATGTTGCATTATTTTAAGTGACAATGAAATTTAGCTGAATACTCTAGATTCTGTTTGGAAACTCCATTTCAGTCCTAAATAATCACTGTGTCAGTCCCTACCCACAAGGACCTGAAAACCACCAGTCCTGTAAGGTCATTGTGATAATAACTTTGAGTGTGTAGTCAGCGGGTAAAGAAAGGTTGCTGGGTGACATGGGACCCTCACCTGTGATTGGACAAGGATGAGGTGGGAATTCATTGAGCTTGTGACACACTGACACAAAAAACATTTGCTCTCTGTCAGTAAACATCTAGCGCAGTGAGGAAAATGAATATCTACTTACTGTTCCTACTGCCTTTACCCCAAGCTCTCTGCCTTCCCTTGTCTTTTTTCTGGTCATCTTGAGGCCTGAACCATGGGGAGGGGGTTAAAGAATCAGGAAGTAGCCTTGAGCATTTTGGAATACCCCTACCCTACATAAGAAAAAGAGAAAACAATTAAACACCCTATGTCAAATGCAAAGTCTCTCAAGGCCTCTCAAGAGCTTCTGGCTTGCAGCCCTGGCTTGACCAAGGAGCAGATGAATGAAGATGTTTACCTCTACGCCACTGATGTCCCAAACTACCTCCCCTTCTAAGCTGTGTCCCTCAGCACCGTCCTCATTCTCTTCAAAGTAGACAGCTGATGTCTTGGGGATCTCAACCCTCTTGGCTAAGAATGACACTGAAGATGAGCACTTAGGAAGAGGGTCTCATAGCAAGCCCACCCTAGAACAAAGCCAGAACCTCATGGGGTTTTTGCTGTTGTTTTGTTTTTGCTTGAAGCAAATGAATTCTGAGATCCTGTAAGAGTGCTTGCTATATATCTGAGGTGAAGACTCTAGAGAGGAAATTGCTATTGAAGACTGTTATTCTTGGATACAAGTGTCTACTTCCGGTGGCCACTGGTTCAGAAGTGCGCCCCTCCCCTGCCTGCTGCTGGCCTTCTTCACAGTAAATGGTAAGTTAACATTGATAGCTCTTGAGCCGTGCACATTAGGGGATTATTGTGTACTTCCCTTGTCTCTGTGAAGTGGGTCCTGTCACTGCTTTGCAGGTGGTAATATGAAGGCTTGGTGGCTAACCTGTCTCAGGTCAAAGAGCCAGGCAGTGGGCTAAGAGTCAGGAATTTACACACTCACCTCCTAGAGTCTGTCAGTGGGGGGCCTCAAAAGCAGGCACAGATCCATCACCTCTCTGACATAGTTAGTGCCTCCCCTCGGAGCTTCTAAGATCTCCATTCACTGTCTGCCTACCACCCTCTGCCCACCACTCACCGTCTGTCAGCTGCACGTGCCAAATTATTGCCAACCTATGTGTATTTTTGGGCCTCATATCCCTTAGGGTAGTGGTTCTCAGCCTTCCTAATGCTGTGACCCTTTAATACAGTTTCTCGTGTTGTGGTGACCTCTTCAATCATAAAATTATTTTTGTTGCTACTTTATAACTGTAATTTTGCTACTGTTAGAAGTTGTAATGTAAATATCTGTGTTTTCTGATGGTCGTAGGTGACCTGTGAAAAGGACATTTGACAACCCCCCAAAAGACGTCTAGAACCTCTTTTGAAAACCACTGCCTTGGGTTGGAGAGATGGCTCAGCGGTTAAGAGCACTGACTGTTCTTCCAAACGACCTGAGTTCGATTCCCAGCATCCACATGGCAGCTAACAACTAACTGTCTATAATTCCAAGAGCTGACACCCTAACACAATTATACATGCAGGCAAAATACCAATTCACATTAAATAAATTTTTAAAAAAGAAAGAAAGCCGCTGCCTTAGGGCACAATGCTCTGGGAGTGTTTTCAGGCTGCTACCACTTCTGCTGTCTTGATTCTTGAGACAGGCTCTCCTGGAGTCCACATTGGCATTATATTCACTATATACCAGCCAAGGGCGCCCTTAAACTTTTGTTAAATTCTCATCCTCCCATCTCTTCCTCTCAGATGTTGAGATTACAGTCATGGGCTGTTAAACAGACCGTGTGCATGTGCGTGTATGTGAAACTCAGGGTTTGGTGTGAGCCCTCTCACAATCAAACTATATCCCCAGCCCTGTGTATGTACCTCCTTTAAAAAACTGTTTAATTTTATTTTTACTTATGTGGTTGTATGTATGAGAGTGAGTGATTTTCAATATGCAGAGTTGGGTCTTCTGCAGAAGCCGTAGATGTTCTTAACTGCTGTGCCGCTCCTCCAGTGTTTACACAGTTATAAACGGGGCCCTTTAAATGCTAATACCTCAAATACGTGTCTGTGTGTCAAGTGCTGCATGTGTATATGACAGGGCATCAGACAATAAAACTGGTTCCTGGACTGCTAACCACTAACAGCATCCTGATCCAAAGGTTGCCCGGGAGCCTTGATTCAGGCAGCTCAGCTCCCCAAGAACACCAGGCCCATCTAGTCCCCACCAGAAGCCAAGCAGACGTCTATCCGTGCTCAGCTGCTCTGGGTCCCACCACCCCCTCACTCCACCTGAGTGGTTTGTGAGGATTGCTGGAGGCTCCAGGTAATTATGCAGTAATTGAATTTAGGGAAACAGGCCCTAAGGATAATCCTGGAGAAAGATGCAAGAAGAGCTGGAGTTTAATTTCCACGCAGCAGGGCAGCCATCTCATCCTTATGGATGCAGTTTGAATGTGTGACTCAGGATGCTTCGTGTATATGTGTGCACACACACTGTTCTGTTCTCAGGTTGGTATACTCAGGAACTGTCTACATAAGACCTGCAGCACAGAGCTCACCACACTGCAGGTGCAATGGTCTGCAAGTTTTTATATCTAGGTTTGGGCAGGGAGCTGGCATTAATTATGTTCTAGGATAATGAGTATGTACACGTGTGTGCACACCTGTGTGTGCATTCTGGGCTGGAGGAGGGTGTGGGTGCCATCACCTGTACTGGCAGGAATGCCTCTCCCCTCACTGCCCCAGTGAAGGTCCCCATCAAATACCCATTATCTCAGAGTTTAATATCACCAACCCCCCCCCAGGTCCTTTCAACCTGCGCCAGGTGCCCTGTAAACCCCCCTGGATTTCCTCCTTTCCTGTTTCATCTGAGAAATTCTTCACTAATTCCATGGTGTCTGGTTTCCCATTGTTTCTCTGTTGCTTCAAACAGCTCCTTGGGGTGGGCTTTGCAAAGGTGTGTTTAATGCTCTGGGCCTTCCAAAGTGATGCTAGTTTCCACACTCACTTCTGCTGTCCACACTGTCGAGGCAGTGTGGGCCATCGTGTCCTAAGGACAGAAGCAAATAGCTACCCACAGTCAGAAAAACTCCTGATGCTCTCATCCCATCTCCCTAAAGCAGGCTCTGAACTGAAGAACAGCTGTGGTGCACGTTCTCTTGGAATATAAATGCTGCGAGTAAATGGAGGCCACACATGATGGCGTTTCCTCCACTCTTTTAGGCTGTGCAATGCTGTGGGTTGAGGACAAAGGAAACTGCAGCATTTGGGGAGGGAGCCTAGGGCTCCTAAGTGGACAGAGGACCATCCATTCCTCCCTGAGCCTCTGAAGATGGTAGGGCTAAAAAAATATGAAAAGGCTGGGGGTTAGGAGAGAAAACACTGGTGAGCGGACACCTTCCTGTGGACAGCACAGAAGCATCAAGCATTTAGTGTGGATAGCTATTTCCTGCTTTGTGTATGCTGCTCCACCGCCCCCCCCACTCCCACCAGAGCTGAAAAGGGCAGAGGAAGGACCCTGCAGGGTGGAGGAGACTCCAGACCAGCTGTGTTCACCTCCTCCTCCTATGCATCTTCCCGCTGGCTGGCTCCTCTCCTGGCACTGAAAATTATTTATGTTTGCAAATTGCTTTTGATTCACGTGAGTTATTCCTTTGGCCTGCCAACAGGTCTGGGGATGAGAATTATCCAGCTTGCAAGCTGGGAATCCAAGGGAGACGGACAAAGATGCTTCGAAGTGGAAGTTGAAAGCCTGGGGATTTGGTCTCTGCTCTGATACTGCAGAGACCATTGTGTCCCTTGCCTAGGTCCTGGACTGCTCAGCTGCAAAACAAGGGACTGGGTGGTGTGTGCATCTTCCTAGCCAATGTGGATAGCTTGTATATCTGTTGAGCCTGTGTCACCCAAAAAGTCACAGCAGAGGGTACCCTGGCCTTGTGGCTCTTCCCTGGTAAACCTCTACTGCTGTGGAGCCTGAAGCTGCCCAGCCCTGGGCTAGCAGGAAGGACTATCTATCTGGGTGGCCAGGAATGCTTCTTCTCTTTGTCTCTTGCTCAGCACTGATGATATTTCGTCCCCCAGATGAAAACATGTCTTCAGATGAACAGGAAGGGTGGAAAGTCCCTGAGGCTGGTCCAGGAGAGAAATACACACAAACACAGGAATAATCATTGTATTCCCAAGCAGGCCAGAGCAAGAATGGCTTCGTGGAGGGTGGGTGAGGCCACCTGTGCTGCTGATGGGAATGGGCCAGCCCATCGATCATGATGTTTAGGGAGCAGAGTCCCGGGAGTCTGCTTCAAGCCCCTCACTCTGCAGATGGGAAACTGAGCCTCCCTAAAACCAAAGTCCACATCAAGGTGAACTACTATTACCCAAAACACTGTTCTCTGTGTACAAGTATCCATCTGAGTAATCAGTGCAGAGCACAGTTTACTCCCTCTAACACTGGTTGTATTTACAAGAGTGACAATGACAGACTCAGAGTCCAATGTCATGGTGAGAAGTCACATGTGTCTGGAGAGTACTGAGGTCTAGATTCTCTTTTCTGGATTTGGTTTGGGCCCTAATCTAAAGTGCAGACATGAAGGTCGGGGCTTCTTCCAATCTAGTGACCAATAAGTGCGGGAGAAGACCACTGTGGTAGAGCGAGCCCTGCTAACCTCAGAGTTGGTTGGCTTTGACAGACACACAGTGTTTGCTCAGCCCTGACCAATCTGTGTACCCTGTGGTGAGACAGCATCTATGGCTGAATAAATGACAGCTGGATAGAAGGAGAGGGCTGCTCCCCAAAACCTGTGCAAGAGATGAGGTCCTAGCTTGTGGGACACTGTCTCAGGCAGGTGTGATGCCAACAGGGCCCTATTGTTACAGGCACTTTGATTCCTCCCAGGAAAGAAGTACAAACCATGAGATTGTACCTAGTGAAGTAGCCGGCTGTGGGTGACCTAGGGCTTTGTCTGAGTGGCTCTTGGCCTTTGATGGGGCTGATTTTGAAGAGAAACAGCAAAAGGAGATAGTAAGACAAAAGAGAGGGTGGAGGAAGAGTTCTGGAGAAAGGTTAAACCAAGCAAAGTCTAGAGAAAGAAAAGAAACTGGGAGATAAGGGTGAGGGGCGGGGGGAGGGAGGAGGACTGGAGAGATAGATGGTTAAGTGGCCATAGGTGCCTGCCACCAAGCCTGCAGACTGGATGCTGAACTCAGGCCCCGCACGGTGGAAGGCTTCCACAAGTCATTCTCATGCATGTGCATGCACACACATATACACATATATGATAAATTATTTATAAAAGGAGGTGGGGGAAGGATGGATTGGGAAAACCAGGACCAAAAGAGAGAGGTTGAAATAGGCGAGAAGAGAAATGGAAACAGACTGGGCAGGAGGTTCAGAGGCTGAAGCAAGGGTCAGGAGAAATGGAGGGAATCAACTAGGTCCGAGAGACCATGCAGAAACCAGTCCAGCACCCTGGGCCTCTTGATGACATGTACAGAGAAGGGCGGGCATGTCACTGCAGTGGGATTTCTGCCAGAAATGAAAATCCTGCAAAGAGAGAGGAAACAAGGATGCTCACCGTCCAAGCTGGCTTTGGGGACTGCAATAAAACTAGCAGGAAACTGACATGTTTTAAATATGAATTAGGGTAACCTGGGAGCACTGAGTGATGTAAACAGCAAGGGTCTAATAGTTGTACCATAATCCCCTAGGAAAATGCCCTGAGATTAGAAACAATTGGGCAAAAAAAGGTAGCAAAAGTACCCAACTGAAGACAGATGTGATGTCACAAACCTGTAATTCTAACCCTTCACCCTCTAGGAGATGGAGGCAGGAAGCTGAGATTCCCAGACCAGCCTGGGCTAGACAGCAAGACCCTGCTACCTAACAAAACAAAGCAACATCAAAAACTCAAGTCCCCAACTACTTAAGTACATGTATATTATTACATATATGTATGACCAAAACACATACTGGAGTCAATAAAAAGTCTCAGTGGGCAAAGACACTTGCCATGTATGGTGGTTTCAATGAGAATGGTCCCTATAGGGTCATATTTTGAATGCTGGTTTCCCAGTTGGTGAAATTGCTTGGGAAGGATTAGAAGGTGTGGCCTTCTTGGAAGTATGCCACTGGGGGTGAGCTTTGAGATTTCAAAAGCTCACACTAGGCTCAGTGCCTCTTTCTCTGTCTGCTGTCTGTGGATTGGGTTATAAAATTCTCAGCTACTGCTCCAATACCATGTCTGTCTGCCTCCCACCATGATGATAATGGACTGGCCCTCTGAAACTATAAGCTAGCCCTCAGTGAAATGCTTTCTTTTATAAGACGTGCCTTGGTCATGGTGTCTCTTCATAGCAATAGAACAGTGACTAAGACAGCATAACAATCTAGAGACCTAGGTTCATACAAAGCTGTCCTCCGATCTCCTCACACATGTCATAGCACATGTGCCCACACACATACATTAAACATACACACACATGCAATAATAAAATTATAAAAGAAAAACAAAATACACATTATGTGTAGCTCAGTGATAGAACACTTGCCTAGCAAGCTCAGGACCCTGAGGTAGTCCCCAACACCTCAAAACACAAAACAACAGTATAAAGACTTTTTTTTTTAAACCAATATTGCATCTTTTCTATAAGCTGGCAAAATACTCAGTTGAGATTTCTTTTTTCTTTCTTTCTGCACCCCCCCCCAGACAAGATTTCTCTGTAGTCCTGACTGTCCTGGAACTCACTTTATAGTCAAGGAGGCTGGATCAAAGATACAGAGATCTACCTGCCTCTGCCTTGCAAGTGCTGGATTAAAGGCATGAGACACCACACCTCTCAACTGAGATTTCTAAGAAATTGTTATTATTATTATTATTATTATTAATTTATTGGAGATTTTTTGAGACATGGTTTCACTATGTAACAGCCTTGGCTTCCTGCAACTAGCTCTGTAGACCAGGCTTGCCTTGAACACATAGAGATCTGCTTGCCTCTGCCTTCAGAGTGCTGGGATTAAAGGTGTGCACCACCACTGCCTGGCTCATTATCCATTATTATTTCTAACATTATGTGTGTGTCTGCATATGGAAACATGTGCATGAACGAAGGTGCCCCTGGAGTCAGAGGTGTTCATTCTCCCAATGCTGGGAATCAAATTTAGGTTATTTGCAAAAACAATGGAAACTCTTAACCACTGAGCCAGCCATTCTCCAGCCCTGGGTTATGACTTCTAAGGAATCCCTGGGGTTGAGGACAAGCACTAGCCCTGAAACCTCACAGACTGAATTGGAGAAGCCATTAAGAACATCCCTCTCAGGGGCTGGAGAGATGGCTCAGCGGTTAAGAGCGCCGTCTGCTCTTCCAGAGGACCCGGGTTCGATTCCCAGCACCCACATGGCAGCTAACAACTGTCTGTAGTTCCAGTTCCAGGCAAAACACCAAGGCAAATAAATAAATAAAATAAAGTTTAAAAAAAAAAAAAAAAAAAAAAAGAACATCCCTCTCGGGGCTGGAGAGATGGCTCAGAGGTTAAGAGCACTGGCTGCTCTTCCAGAGGTCCTGAGTTCAATTCCCAGCAACCACATGGTGGCTCAAAACCATTTGTAATGACATCTGGTACCTTCTTCTGTACACTGTAAACATAATAAATAAATATGTTTTTTTTTTTTTTTAAAAAAAGGACATATCTCTCTCTCTCTTTCCACCCCCCCCCCATTCTCTTTGGTTGTGAGTTTTTTGAGGTCTGGTCTTCAACACGGATCACCCTGTCCCCATGCCTCAGAAAACTGAAGAAATCAAGACCTTTCTGCTCACAGCCCAGAGGAAGGATACTGAATCTGTCAAGAACAAGAAGAACAAGGATAATGTGAAGTTCAAGGTTTGTTGTAGCAGGTACCACTGCACTCTGGTTGTCACAGACAAGGAGAAGGCCTAGAAGTTGAAATAGGCCCTGAGATGGTGGTGAAGGAGCTGAAATAAACCAGACCTCTGTGTTTGATTATTAAAAACCCTGACAAGAAAAAAAAAATCTCTTCTTGGGAGAAGCTGAGAACCCAGTGGGTTAAGCCTGAGACTCTTCAGCACCCCCAGGGGCTCCTGCCCTTTACCCTGTGACTTCATCACAAGAGAATGAGGGTCCAGGAGGTAGGTACTTGGCTTAGTCCTAGCAGATCCTGGCGACTCCCATCTAGCTGAGTCCAGCCTTCTTCTTTGGCCCAGACAAAGAAGAAGGCTTAGGGAGCAAGGGAAACTGACTGAGTGCTTTCTCGGCTCTCAGCAGCTCTGTGCCCTGGAGATGGTGACTCTGGACCCAGGAGCTCCCGAAAATTGACTCAGTTCTTGCCAAAATTTTACCTCTTGAGAGAAATTGCTCCACACCGCTGGCCTAAAGTAGACTATTTTATTAGCTTCTTTTATTTCATCAGAGTGGAGCAATATTCTATTGCTATGATAAACACTGTGACCAAAAGCAACTTGTGGTGGACAAGGTTTGTCTTAGACTTCTAGGTCACAATCCATCAAAGAGGGGACCCCGAGTAGAAGCTGCAGGCGGGAACTCAGGCAGAGTCCGTCAAAGAACTCTGCTCATGGTTTGCCATCCATAACCCATTTAGCCTCCTTTCTTATATTACTCAGGAGGGCTAAGCTTCCCCCAGCAATCATCAATGACTGGTCTTAGTTGAGGTTCATGCTCCCCGGTCACCATCTGACATGATCAGTTGCCCACCTCCCCCGTGAACATAAACACCAAGAGAGCAAATGCGGGAAGGTTTTCCTCACCAACCTCAGTAACTAGAACCTCCTCGGAAGCAAAGATACTCGTGAGCTGTTTGTTGAGGAAAAGAGGTGACAGGGGAAAAATGAAAGAGAAGGAAAATAGGAATAGGGAGGAAAGGGGTCAGGAGGGAGAGGGGGCGGGGGCGGGGGACCCAGGAGGAGGGAGGGAAAGGAGTCTTTAATTCTTTCACCAAGTTTCTCACTCAGTGTGCCCTGACAGACAGACCCAGGGTGAATTTTAGCCAACTTGTTACTGTTTGGTACTGGTACCTCCATCATTAATGTGGCCACTTGGTCATTGTTTATTTCATTTGGGAAGGGTCTATTAAAAGGGGTGAATTATTTTGTTGTAATGAGGGCAAGTATGGACCACAGAAATAAATGCTCCTGCAGCCAGATTTTAAAACCAGAGCAGTCCAGGCCCCTGGTTCTTCAGCCCTGTGCTCAGTGCTGTCCCCTTCCGGGGCTGGCCACCGTCCTTTACACTGGCCTCCTGTGGTGGAAAAGAGACCAGGCTCGTGGGAAAACCAGGAAAGGTTTCTGGACAGCCAAGTGATGACTGAAGGAAGGAATTGGACTCACCGGTAGTCTGGGACACAGTGGCATTTGGTTAGACTTTGGAAACACTGAGTAAGACCTTGACATAGGCCTGACCTTAGGGTCCCTCACAACCTGGCTCTCTAAGAATCAATGCTACTGCAGGAAGCTAATTTTTTTTCAAGTAGAATTATCCCCACCTCCAGCCTAGGGGGGACCAAAAGAAGAACCCAAGTTAGGAGGCTGCTTAGAGCATGGAGAAGAGAAGCAAACCTCTGGGTCCATATGCTTGTCCATGACTGACAGCGTGGGAAGGATCTGAATGTGTATAGGCATGGCATGCAGACACAGACAGGTTAGCTCATCAGAGCTGGCTCTCTGCAAGTAGGAGCCATAGTAACTCTGAAAACTCTGAAGGCTCTCTCCTAGTCCGCTGTGGTGCTCCCTCTGTGCTCCTCACCCCCAAGCCATGTCTGTGTGGCCCTGCCACATGCACATGCAGCAGGTGTGGGCTGTTATATTGAATGGATTGCTGACAAAGGACCCAAGCAATGCATGACTTGGTTTCCTGAATTTTGTCCTCAAGATAAGCTTGGGCTAGCTAACCTACAGATGTTGCTTTCTCCAGTGGCTTTCCTAGAGCAGCCTGGGGTCTGTTGTATAATAGTTTCCTTATATTAAAAAAAATCATATTGCAGGAGGGCTCCTTAAGCAGGGAGGCAAACAAATCAAAAAAAAAAAAGTTTCAAAAATTCCCTTCCCGAAACTGACCTCGCTGCCAGCATAAACAATAAGAACCCAGCTGCAAAGAAGACTCTCAGAGAGCTGAGCTTCAAAGACTGATGCTCTACAAGAAGACTGAGACAAGAAAAGCTGCCTGGAAGCTGCAGGCACAGTCTGAGCTGCCTAGAAGAGACTTAGGCCAGCTGAGGTACCTGGAAAGGACACCCTATCCCTGCCCGCAGGCTGGGCAGTATTCACCAGGTTCAAAGCTTTTGTGAACGGTTACCCATGCTGGGGTGGACCTTGATAATGCAGTTGCCTTTGAGTTATTTCTGCTCCTGTAAGTAACTCCTCACCTATATTCCTGCAAGCCCAATAAAACTCATTGGTTCTCCAAATTGGACTTTGGTGGTACCTGTGCTTTGGTCTGTTGTGGAGAGTAGGTGTGTTTTATCTCCCCTGGGAAAGTATTGTCACATGACATAATTGGAGCATGACAAAGGTGAATTGGGGAAGAGTGAGTGCATGTTCTTGGCTATGGGCAGCCAGGCATGTACCTGAGGCTGAGAAGCCCTAATAGGCATCCTTAGAGGAAGTTACACTAGCCTTGTCCTTTGCTGTATGTTGTGTGTTTGTCCACCTTGGTGCTATGGTAGCAGTTGAATTTTTATTTTTGTTTTTGTTTTCCCACTGAAACAGGGTTTCTTTGTGTAGCCCTGGCTGTCCTGAACTCCTTCTGTAGACCAGGCTGGCCCTAAATTTAGAGATTCTTCTGCTCATGCCTCTGAGGTGCTGGAGTTAAAGGCTTGCACCACCATGCCTGGCTATTGCATGATAGTAAGACATGCAACTAAAACTGAGTCATTAGGATTAGGGGTCCCTGTAGGAGGAATCCCAGGAAGGCAGTCTTCCTCTGTGTGGTATAGGGTGGCATTCCTGCATGGTGAGTAGGGTGCACCACATAAATATAGAGATACCCTGGAAACACTCAAGTGGTTAGAGAAAATTTTTCTTGAGATTACTGCACAAGACTGTGCTTGGCCTCTGCTGTGTGCAGCTAGAAGTGCATCTGAGGCCAAGATGGTAGCCAGACAGGAACTCTTCTGTAAAAGAGCAATTGCTACAAGATACTTCACGTTATGTTCTGATTTGGCAAGTAAGTTAGATAAAGGAGAAGCTGAGATGGAGTTGTTGGGGTGGCGTTTCTTAAGGTTTAGGGGCCATGGAGCTGTAGAGATGGCTCAGTGGTTAAGAACACTGGCTGTTCTTCCAAGTGACCCAGGTTCAATTCTCAGAACCCACAGAGCAGTTCACAACTGTCTGTAACCCAGTTCCAGGGGATCTGTCTGACACCCTCACACAGACAGACATGATGGCAAAACACCAATGCATGTAATACATTGCATAACATACCATACACACACATAGTGGGGGCCAGAAGGGAAAGTATAAGTCGGATCTGTTCTCAAAAGAACTTCCTGGAATCCACAAATTTGGAACCCAGGGAAGACTAGGAGAGTGAGAGAAAAAAGACATGGAGGGAAAAAACCACCAAAAAAACAAAAAAACAAAACAAAACAAAAAAACACTATAGAAGAGGGGGCTGGAGAGATGGCTCAGAGGTTAAGAGCACTGACTGTTCTTCCAGAGGTCCTGAGTTCCATTCCCAGCAACCACACGGTGGCTCACAACCATCTATGATGACATCTAATACCCACTTCTGTATACTGTATACATAATAAATAAATCTTTAAAAAAATAGAAGATACCCATCAGGCTCTACCTTTGATAGAAAGATGGAAAAATCTGTACTCCAGCATTCAGATGGGGCATTAATGAAAGTCCAATACAAGAAACTAAATAAGGGAATGTTCATGACCTCAGCTGCTAGAACTGGGGAAGACTTCTAAGCAAGCAACAAAAGGACCTGTCTCAGGATGGCTTGTGAGGCTGAGGGACATGGGAGTGGATGAGGCAGGAACACTGAGTGATGTAACTTTCAATCCCTCCTCAAGGCAAAGGCTGCATAAACTCAGAGAGGAAATCAGTTTGTGGCAGACTGGCTTATCAATGCATTAGGAACACTTGGTTCTCTTCGTCTGGCATCCCTGTCAACATCAGGAGAACCACAGGGGAAGGGGCAGAGTGACTGAGGGAACTAGGCTTTAAGAGAAGCTGTGTTGGAACCCCTGTTCACTGGGCCAGATAGAACCATGTTCACAGAGGAGTTAAAGACAAGGGTGAGGCTGGCATGGCACTTCAGTGGCTTTGCTGAGTCTGTTGGTGGAGCAAGATCCTAATAAAATAGGGAAGGCTTTGGCAGGCCTCAGTGACTTAGGCTGAGTTCTTCAAGTGAGAAAGCAACTTTGTAGTAAAAAGATAAAGTAGAAGAAAAGGATTCAGCTTTATTTGAAGACAAATGTGGAAAGATTTAGGTCAAGCTGGGGATCCTAAGGGGGGTGGGGGATGATAGCCTTATTGTGTGCTGAGGGGCCTGTGGGGCTGTTCACAGAAGACACCTGTAGTAGAACAGGACAGATGATTGAGCTTGTGTCAGCGATGGGAAATGATCACCCAGAGCAAGGAGGGTACATTTCCCTCCAGGAAAAGGTTATGTTAGGGATAGAGGTAATTTGACCAGTTGGGAACTCCCCGAACAGCTGAGTTTGGAGAATTGAGAGACTATAGCCACTGTGCCAACCCAAGGCCACTCTGATCTAGGGAGCCAGCATGTGCTATAGGGGAAATCAGGGCTACATTCACCTTTGACCCTGAGTAGGCATGACCAAATTAAGTCAGGTCCACTGAGTTTTTCAGATGTGGAGAAATTCAGGTAGGCTCTTAATGGCTTAGAGGGAGTAACTAAGGATCTCAGGGGCTAATTAAGTTAGCACTTCCTGTCCATGCTTTGTCCCCAACCTTGATCTGCAGAAAAGCAATTGATAGTAACGGATGGAACCTTTCTATGTTTTATTAGACCTTAAGGTCCCACCTTTGGACCTTCTCAGTCATGAGCCTCTGGGGTCATTTGATGCAGCTAAAACCATGTGAGCGAGGGCTTTCAGAGTGCTTTGCCAGGGTTGTAACCATTGTAACCCATCATTTGTTATGGATTAGGGGTTCAGATACTGCCTTACCCTGTCCATCCTCTGGGAAGGTTTTTTTTTTTTTTTTTTTTTTTTTTTTAATATATAGATGTTGTAATGCTAACCTTTGACATGGGAGTTTGGGAAGCCAGACAAACAGATACAATGGTATTTCTACCCACCTACAATCCTCACTAGCCAATTAATTAAAAGGAAAAGTGCGTTAAATCCATAGCTACAAAGTTAAGAGTTTAAATTCAAAAGGTGTACCCTACAAGGGTGGAAAAGGACACCCCAGAGACTGTAAGGTTATTGAAGGAAAACTCCAGTGCCAGGGTGGGTTATCTTGTGAAGGGAAGTCCCTGAGGCCCCATAAATCATAAAGGCTATTATTACTGCTGCGAGTTGTGTTCAGAACCAGACAGACCCCAAGGACACTGCATGTGCATGCTTTGACTATAGGATATAGAGAAAGTAAGCTAGGGCTGATGGATAGGGAAACCCCCACCCTGCTGGTTACCTTGTGTAACACCGGGGGATCTATGCAAGCTGCTGCTGGAGAACTGTAACCAACAGTCTTGCTTGGCTCTGGACACTTGGTGTTAAAATGCTGATATGCCAGGCAAGATGTATCCACTTGTACAATAGTAGCTCAGCTGTCATGGGTAAGGCCAGCAACCTTCCAACTGGATTTAAGGCCCTGCTCCATAAGAGAGAGTTCCTATCCAGTACTGTAAGCCAAGACAAAAATCTGTGGCTCCGGAGGTCATGGGGAAGCAACTTCTAGGGTTCCACTAGTGGCATGTGATGTGATTGTCAAACGACCTTCTTAATGTGTGTTTACACCCATAGATCACTGGTGCTATCAGCATCAACTCATAACCACTGATGACCCAAATGAGAGCAAGTGACTCTTACTGTGGCATGGTGGCCTATTTCTTAGCCATAGGTGGACATCTGTAGTTACCTTCAAAGCTCAGATATCATTGAGGGGGTAGAGTATTGTGTAACAGTTACCTGTGGGGTTGAAACATTGTATCCTGTAGGAAATTCCTTTAGCAGGGAGGTAAATAACTAAAAAGAGTCCCTGAAACTGAACAGGTTCACTAGACCCCACCCTGTCAGAGTAAATCATAAGAGCCCAACTGCAAAGAAGGCAGAATAGGACCCATGCATGAATGGCATCTATACCAGGCATGGAATTGCCTTGCACTACCCGGTCCCCCGGAAGCCCATGGTAGAAAAGTCTGTCCTAAGGCAAAGAATCCTGGACTCTCCACAGCCACTGGACTCTTGCTCCTCAGGGGTCTTTGCATCCAAATGGCTCCTCAGAAATGGCTCAGTGAACTTCCTGCTACTGTAAAGACTCCACCAAAACTAGGAAAGCATCTAGGGTTGAAGACTTAAGCATTGTGCTTGGGAATGTCCTGCCCAGTGTCTCTCACTTCATTCAGGACACTTGTCTTTCTTAGACACCGCTGTGTCCCTTGTGTGTGGGTTGTGCCTTTTTCATCATAAGACTAGCACAACACAGTATGTGAGAAACCTGGGTAGATACAGAAACAATGAATGAGACATGGATCAAGTCCTCAGTCCTGGTTGCAACCTCAGGAAAGCATAGAATCATAGGGGTTGGTGTCAGGAACCTGGCTCACACCTACCAGGGAGTCTTCAAGTAGTGCTCCCTCCTTGTATTTCTTCTGTCTCTGCTTTATCCTTTACCCTTTCTGCACTCAGGAAACAGCTCTAGGCAGAGCTTGGGGACTATTCTGCTCATGGTATCTCTTAAATTTCATCATCCCTGTTCCCTGAGGCCCAGAGCCATGGTATGGATCTGCTGAAGACCTGGCTGAAACTTGGGTACCTTGGCCTGCTTCAAAACCAACTGGCGGCCCTGGAAGCCTCCCAAGTTATACTGAACTTCAGGATGGCCCCCAAGAGAGACTGCAAGCCACCTCACTGTGTGGCCCATGCCTTTTGCTAGCCATCTTCTCAGTAAGACTATACACTGTCCCTTCTCAGCCCATGAGGGGTTTTCCCCTGGAGGTTGATATTAAACCAGGACTTCCAGAACACCTAAGGAGGCAGTTGTGTTATATACTCAGCTCCTACCTGAGGATTCTTGTTTGTTTTTGTAGCTGGTGAGTGTATGGTTAGTAGGCATCTTGATTACATGGTCAGTTTAGTGGGCTATTCTGTGAACGCTATAGTTGGGTCTGTGCTGGTGGGCCCTACAGTCTTGGCCAGAAGCCTGAGTTACTCAGACATCTGACTTGTCATCTACTTGTATTATTCCCACCTCCAGGTATGTCCTACTTATCCTGTGGCCTCCATTGCTTTCAGGGCTCCCTTTGAAGGCACCTCTCAAATTGCAAATGACATAACATGTGATTTCTGGTCTCCTCCCAGCCCAGGTTATATGAGGGCAGAAGCTGAGTTGGTTCTACAGAAGAAAACACTCCTGGCCTGAGCGGAATGCTTGGCCTACAATGGCATACCTAGGAAGTCTGTAGATGAATAGTTAGTTGGCTGACTGGACATACTGATAGCAAAGGACAGAGTCTTGGAAGAGAGGGGAGCCCATGTGTATAAGAGCTTTCTTGCTGCTGGCACATGGGACCCTGTATTCCCATTCTCTGCGGCCTCCAGACAATAGCTAGATCAGTGCCAGCCACAGAAATAGGTAGAGAGGATGCTGTTTTAGTGGTAATGTGGGACATGGCACAGGGATCCTCTATGGAAAAGAGGTTCTCCTCATGTCATTAACTAGTATAGTGCCCATTCAAGTGTCAGGAAGCTTGGTGTTATTTCATAGAGTCTCCTTTATGTCCTTATTGTGTAGACAGGACTAGCAAAGCCCGGAGAAATGCAGATCCTGCGCGATGCATGTAGAACCCACTGGGTTTGTTTCCTGGAACTGTGAGGCCTTGGGTGGAGTCACTGGGAGCCAGTCTGGTCAGCCTCTTACAGAAGCACCAAATCCTTAGATACTTCCTAGGGCCATTCCAAGGATTGATTGATTGCTCTTCCTTGGCCACGCCCCTCTCCTCTGCACCTCCCATCTAGGTGTGTCCTCCCCCTGGCCAGGCTTGAGAACTAACTGGGTGGCCACAAAGGACAGACAGCTTTGGCAGGTGACAGCAGCCCTTGCTTGGCCACAGCATGTCAAGTTTCATTTCCTGGCAATCCTTTCAGAGAGAAGAACAGCCTCTGCCTAGCATGTAGGGAAGTGCCACGGCTTTTCCTGGTTTGCTCCATTTCCCAGTTGTTTCTTAAAGCATTTTAGCCTTGCCCAGAAGGATGTCTGTGGATGAGATGGCTGCCTTGTCGGGTAGCTTTTGTCTACACCTTCCCTGAGGAAAAGGGGAAGAGAGGCATCTGAGATGGACCATTAGCCCCACACTAACCAGAACAGAGGTCCAAGCTGGAGGGGAGGGGAAGCTCAGCAGGTCACATTGAGTCCTATCAGCTAAGCGGGACTGGCCTTCAGTGTCCTGTGTCACAAACCCTGTGGTTTGAGTCCTAAATAGTGGCACCCTGCTTTGGACACACCTCCCCGTCCTTCTGCTGCCCTAATGTCGCTAGCATCAAGCCATTTTCCTTCTTGGCCCTGGTGTAACCACGGCCAGACCCGCGTGTTGCCCTGGCTGCCTTCCCTGCACCTGGAGACACCACCACCGGCCCATACATCATCCTTTGGAATCCTCAGGGACCGCTAGGTAGCTGTGCACGCGGTCGGTCACCACGTAGCGGGTGCAACCTGGGTAGGCTGGCCTCTAGGGGATTCACGTGGACAGGAGCCTCCTGCTGGACGCGAAGGCATGCTTTCTTGTAACCACCCGCAGCATCGCCCGCCCACGGGCCTTCAAAACACGTGCACAAGTGGACTGCAAGGCCACATGCCCAATCTCCTATTGAATTCAGGCGCCAATGACCAGTTATTTTCCCCTCTTGAGACAGTCCAGATTCGGAGGCCCAGGACTCACTGAGGCACTCTGGGCCCACACTGTCTCTCCAACGGATCTGGCCGTCTTGTAATAACCAGCCACTCTGCTCCCGACTCAGCTCAGTGGCCCATGCGACTGTTAGTACGGCTAGGGCAGCTTGCGCTTCCGCAGGTGCGCACAGGACATTGAGCAAGGAATCGCTTGGCGCTGGCTGTCAGGGTCGAGGCGACGAAGGTCGGGAGTGGAGCGGAAAATCGTTGTTTTTCGTGATGGGGGAGCGGCCCTAGGCTCCCAGCGGCGCGGGCGGGCGCGTCGCTTTGACGCCAGCCTTCTGGGCAAACCCATTCAGTGCAGGGCAGCCCAGGCGAAGCCGAGCCGGGCTCACCCCACCCTCCACCGAGGCTTGGGAAATAGGCGAAGTGGTCAGACTGGTTTCCGGGCCAGGATCGGGATCCACGCGGGCTGGCAGGCGTTGGTGGGGAGGACTGAACCCCGAGGGTGGCTTACAGACAGGCCACCCTGGGGTGCTTTGTTTCCGACCCCTTGGGGTGAGGAGAGGGCAGGCATGGAGATGGGGAAATAGTTTTTAAGTGTGGGTCAGTAGACTGGCCGCTCTCCACACTCGCTGCTGTGCCCAGCCCCCACCAACTGTGCTCAGCAAAGTTGGACAAGTTCTTCTAACCCTGGGGAGTACCACGGAGCCTGGGCCTTTTGATCTTGGGAGTGGGGATTGAGTGGAAGAGTCAGTTCTGTCCCAACCTGCAGAAAGACCTCACACTAGCCACGTGCATCCCCCTCTTTAAGCCTCAGTTTCTTCATCTGTCACTGTCTCTGGTCGTGGATACTCCTGGGAGCCTGGGGGATGGGGGATGGGGACTTCCAGAGGGTCAGTGGAGAAGGGAGGAGAATTCCCGGAGCTGGTGTCCATGTCCACCACTTTTCCTCGCTGGAAGAGATCTGGCTAGGAGCGCTTCCATCCCACTGCCAGGTTCTTGGAATCTTGCAGACAGGAAAATGAAGTCTTAAGAAGAACATTCTCTGTTCAGAAGCAGCATAGCATTTGACACATAAGCCTGGCAGACTCCAAGGTCGTTGGGGTTTCTGGGCGGAGAAAGGAGTCTCTAACGCCCCTGACTCACCCACGGGTCCTAGGTCTGGAGTCCCAGCGTAGGAAACGTCGGGAGAAGAGCTAAGCAGGCTAAGGGACTGAGGCAATAATGCTGCTAACGCAGAAAATGCAGTTTCTTAGGTCTGCAGGGGCTAATGAGCAGAGTTGAGAGTGGTCTTGAAAGCCTGCCTTACTGCGAGGTTCTTTGTGGTTCCTCGGTGTGTGTGTGTGTGTGTGTGTGTGTGTGTGTGTGAATCAACCTGAGTTTGTCACTACGACGGGTTGTAGGAACCTTAGGACTAGTGACCCACTCAACCCTATCAGAAAGCAAAGCACTCGGAGCTTCGAGAGACAAGTCCTCATTTCTGTTCCTCTGTGGGACCCCTTTCCCGCAACCCCAGCTACGAGTCTAGCATGGCTAGCTTGCGTGGGGGGCGGTGTGTGTGTGTGTGTGTGTGTGTGTGTGTGCGTGGAAAACGGGTCTCTCCGTGCTCCGAGGCTGAGCGAGTGGCCACAGCACGCAGAGCTTTCCTTGAGCAGAGGCTCTGGCCACAGGGAGGGGTAGAGCAGTATGTTGGCCCTGGGGTTGCCAGGCCCGACTGGCTAGCCTGGGTGGGCTGCAGGGGCCCCCGCCGGCCCGCCATGGCTTTGTCTGCGCAGCTAGTCTTTGGGAAGGCGCCAGCCGGGGTACAAGATGGCGGGGAAAGGGTGGGATCGCAGGCGTTCTGCACGCGCAGCAGCCCGCTCTGCTCCCGCCACGGCGGGGGTGGGCATCAGTCCCGGGGGCTCCTGGCGCCCCGGCTGCCCCCCTGCCCGTAACCCAGTGCCTGCCCGCCGCCGCCTGCGCTTCGCTAGGATCAGCTCTGACTCAGGCAGCTGCAGAAAATGGCTGCCAAAGCGGCGCCAGTCGCCACGCTGCCCCGGGCGGGGGGCGCGCAGCAATCCTGCACCCGGTTCCCCTTCCCCTTCGGGAGACTTTCCTGAAGCCCAGACCCTTGCGGGCTCGGGGGCGTGGGGGGCGAGATGGAGGGGGAGGGGCGGCTACCTGCAGGCGAGGGCTTACCGGGTTGGGGGGTGAGGGGAGACAGTACTGCAAGGGTCCCCACCCCCACCAACATGTCCAGTGTCCTCATGAGGTCGCGGTGCCCGAGTGGGGGGAAATGTTAATGGGGCGTTGACCTGAGTGACCGCTTGGACCCTACCCATCTAGATATCGCCACTTCCCCCACCCCCACCCTTCAGACCCTTTGCGCGCCCCTGGTGTTGGAAAGGTCTGGCCAGCTCAAATGCTGCCCGAAGAATATTTTTAAAAAAATAAAATAAAATAAAACAAATATAAAGCTGTATGTGTGCAGATTACAGAACGACCCAAGCCCGGAACTCAGCCGAGAAGATCCGGGTGGATCCCGGGGCGCCATGAACCACGGCGGCAGCGGGCGGTAGCTCAGCAGGTGCCGAGCGCCCACCACCCTCACCGCGGGCGGCCGCACCCGACCCCGGCTGCCTGAGCATCGCAGAGAGCCGCCGGCCCCGAGAAGGTGCCTTTGCTCAAGGCACCTCTGAGACTTGCCGGGCAGCCAGGCTCAAACATCCTTCTCCTTGTACCCAAGGGAGTCTAAATCTCAGGGAGGGGCGCTTAGAGCGAGCTGGACGTCCTGGTCAGGGGCAGGATTTCTGAGTAGGGTCGAAGGCACACCCGGGAGAGAGAAAATTGCCCCTGGAGCTACAAGACTGAGGTCGCTGAGAAATAAACGAAAAGTATGAATAGAGACTCGGTGGGTGGGGTCGGGCTACAGAATTAAGACCCCTTGGCCCAGCCCTGCAGATCTGTAGCCCCCTGTTCCCCTGATTCGAAACTCCCCAGGCTTCCAGCGGGCCGGGCCACCCTGGTCAGGGAGAGGTGTGTGAATTTGGCTATTATTTTTCCTATCTGTAAGTTTGTCCTTTTACCCCTCTCGCCAGCCGCGTTCTCCACATCCGCCGATTTCACCAAGCAGAGACTGAGAAATTTAAATTCTAGGAATAAGAGAGCAATGGCCAGTGAACAGAAGCCAACAGGTTAGGAACAGGCGGTTCTAGATTCGGTAGCGTCTTTGCAGCTGGGGTTTCGGGCAAGGGAAGAAGCGTGATTTTAAAAACGCGTTCTTGATCAGGGAGAAGTTGGAGGACACCTGGTTCTCTGCATCCCTCCACACACCTGGACGTAGTGTCCATGTACACAGAAACATGGGTTGGGGGATTTAATGTAAACCTCTTCGCTAGAGAGGCTTCGGCAGGTGGTGGGTTGTGTGCGTCCGGGGTGGGGGGTACTCAGAAGATACAGCCCATGTTTCCAGGATTTGAAGACTTCCTTCATCAATGGCAGAGGTCCGAAGCTGAGTGTAGACCTGAACAAGTCCTCTGCCCAAGAGCACCCCCACCTCTCTTCAGGACAGTGTCAGCAAATCACCTGCAAGGTCAGGGAGGGATGGAGCAGGCACCAAAGCTGATGGGACCGGAGCTCTTCCTTCTGCGGAAACAGCGAGGCGACCACCAAGGGCCAAAGCTAAGCAGATCCAGCAGGCAACGCCCTTCCCAATTTCGCACCTGTGTTCTCTGGATTCTCCATCTTCTCTCCGCAGCGACCAGGTTGAGAGATTTGAGATGGAATAGAGGAAGGGCTAGGGTGAGGATTTCCCAAACCAAGAGGTCAGGCAGGTCATCTTTCCCCGTTCTCACAGTCCATTTTTCTCCCAAGAGATCCTACCTGCTTGGTGTTTCTAGAACAGGCTGTCCAGTAGGGGGCATCCCTAGAACCGAGTTCGGTCAAAGTCCTCAGGGCTCTAGGGCACCCATTGTTTTAGTTGTCACCTTTGGGTCCCTCTTTTTCCCAGGACAAAAGTGGGATCCCGAAGGGTAGCCCCAGCACCTAGGCATACTAAGAACACCCCCAGTATGTTAGCGACTGTCCTGTAGGGGTCAACCGGACACCTGTACGTGCATGCGCGTGCACGCGCCCCTGCGGATTGGGGAGGGGGCGAAGCGCCCTTGGATCGAGGTCCCTTTTCTGCTTGAGTTTGAGGTGATTGGGAGTCTAGTCCCTAGAGGATTAGCTACATAGCGACACCTTCTGCCTCTGCCAGTTCTCAACCCATGGTGGGCCCAGCGCTGGGCACCTGACCTTTATCCCACAATCATTGCTCCATTGCATTCTGCCCACAAAACCGAGAATCCCTCTTCCAGTCCATCTTTCTCCCTTCCGCAGGGTTTCTTTTTTTCTCTAACAATTGGCAGGTTTTTTTAAAGTAACCTTTAAATGAGACATCGATTTATCATTATCATGACTGTATTCAGAAATCCAGCCCGAAGGGACGCCGTGGGAGATGCTAATTTGGTGGTATCCAGTGCTGTTGTGGGTTTACACACCCCTAGCCCCGCAAGCGTTTTTCTTCCGAAGCTAATTGCTCTGATTAACGGATGGGGGGCAGCAAAGCAGGGGTGGGGGCGGTGCTCTTGGACTGTTCCCAGAGCTCGGTGCCTGCGTGTGTGCATGCGTGGACCTGATGCTGCAGAAGCCACTGCGGCAGCGACACACACACACACACACACACACGCACGCACGCACGCGCGCGCGCACACACACACACACACACACACACACACACACACACACACACCAGCTCCTCTCCCGCATCCGGGCCTTCTCGCCCATTCCCAGTGCTCTCTGGGTTTGGGGAGGGGGTTTCGTGGGTTGGAGATGTGAGCAAAGGGTTGGGGTGGGCGAAGACAGGACGAATGGACACCAGAGGAGAAATGACAACGAGGAGGATGGGGAGGGGATGGTGGGGGGGGGAAATTGGGAAGAAGGTGAGAGCAAAAATAGGGGTTAGGCAAGGAAATGGGGTGCCGAGGCGAGAGGCCGGGATGCCAAGAGAGAAAGAATGGGAGGGGGCGGGGAACGGGCGGGGGCGGCTGGCTCCTTTCTACTCGTGAGAGCCCGGTTGCCGAGAGACGCGTCGGCCAATGAGCGCGCACCAGCTCAGCCCGGCGCCTGCCGCGTGTCCTTATATGGTGCGGCCGCTCGGCTGGCGCTCGTGCACATCGCCATATAAGGGCAGGAACCTAAATACAGGCTATACCTTGTTCTCCGCTCCCGGTCCTGGCGATCGATGAGGGCGCCGCCGAGCGGCTGCGGTGCGCAGGCTCGGGGAGCTGGCGGCAGGAGGTCCGCGGTGGCCGCTGCACTTGGCCAGATGTGGCCGGCCCAGTGGCAGCTCGGCCAGCTGTGGTGCGCCCCCTTTCCCGGCCTGTCTTCCCTCCCCCACTGGGTTTCTGAGGTGCAAATGCAAATGAATCAGGATTGAAATCTAATTGCTTTTGTTTAAAAAAAAAAAAAAAAGAGTGAATCTGTGTTGGGTTTAAGGAAAGGCCCCTGCAGGGTGGGAGGTGGCGGTTGAGTCCCAGAAACCAAGCCAAATGCCTGGAGAGAGGGAGGGTTAGCTCTCGATTTGGGGGTTCAGTGTCCCTTCGGCTATCATCTGGATTTATTTGGCTTCTCCTCTGTCATGAATCCCACCTTCCCGGTCCCTTAGCTTCAGGCCTGCCTGATGACCGTGGCCCAGGCCCAAGAGCAAGGGCTACATGTAACTGCCACCGTGAGAAGGCCAGAAACTGAACTAAGGGTAGGATGTCTGCGAGGTGGGAAAGGCCTGCAGCCAGCCAGGAAGAAGTAAGATGTCACACCTCCCTTCCCAGTTGCTGTTCAAACTCTTACTTTCCAGTGACAGCGAGCTGCCGCACAGATGCCTAGTTCAGAGAGTAGGTCACCTGGGTAGGATTGGTGCTGGGTCAAGAAGAGGCAGTTGGCCCAGATGAATCAAGTTCACACCCTAGTCATCCTCTGAGCCTGTTTTGCGTGCTGATATCAATGTTTCAGCAGGGAGGACTAATTGCCTTCTCCCTACTCGAACTGGAGGGAATCAGGGGGGAGGGTGTGGACAGAAAAAATGGTCCGGAGCCAGGATGTCCAAGAATTATGTTTAGGCAGGACTTACAGCTAGGCTGAGTTAGCTCAGTTCTCCTACCCAGTCCATGCAAGCTTGAAAGTGTTAAATGCCGAGGTAGCTCACCCAGCACCCCTGCTGAGAGCAGACTGCCGGGAGACACTCCCAGAATCCCTCAGCTCTCCAGTCCCCACTGGTGGGTGGTCTGAGAAAAGCCACTGCAGGAGACTAGTTGGTCCTGAGAAGGTGGTCCCCTAATATACATTCCAGAAGCAGGAACATTTCCCTCTCTGCAGCTTTGGCTGAGGCTATGTCTACCTAGCCAGGGCTTTCCGGTGCCTGGAGATGCCTCAGAGAGAGCCTCACCCTCCACAGAGGCCATTTCCAGTAGCATGATGCCACCTATAGCATATACCTGGAATTAGTCTGACTTGCCGCTAGCCGACAGCAGTGAGGAGCTAGGGCGAGGATCGTTCTCTCTGAGCTGTCCTTTTAGAGCAGGTGATCTGGCCACTTAGAACTTCCTATTGAACTCTCCTGCCTGGGTGCTCCAGCTCCGATGCTTGGTAACCCTCAGCTAAGCATCACTGAGGAAAGTGAAGTCTGTACCTGATACAACTCAGACAGGAATATATTGTTCCCGTTAGGAGTCCTTGTGTTTCAGGTTTCTGTATACTGTTCTGTGTGCCTCTGTGGTCAGCAGTCAACCGCCAGCAAGTAAGTATTCTGCGAAAATTCTCGAACTTCAATAAACCTGTCTACATGCTCTCCCGATGCTGCACACGGAGACCAAGCTGTTCTGGGACTGATTGCCCCAAATGCTCCTTCCTGGGGGAGAAAATGAGAGCTGGACGAACTGGCGTGTCCAAAACAACTTAGCAAGCCAGAGATAGAGCCAGCCTGAGCAGTGGCTGGGTGTTGGCTCACCTGAGCTCCAGTTTAGGGTCTAAAGGTGGCTTCTACCATTGATATCAGCCACTCCCTCTCTGCAGCCTTGGGGAGGAGGTCATTAGCAAGAGATCCTTGAATGCCTGCAGGGTTCATACCTGGGAGAGCCACACTGACACCCCCCCCCCTTAGCCCTTTTACTTCGAGGTCAAGCCTGTCCCTCCACTTACTGTGCTCATGAGTGAGTTACATGACCCTCTGTGTCCTTTCTCCTTTTTAATGTGGTTTAACAAGCTCCTATCAAAGGGCAGAATGAGGAGTAAAAGCTGAGTTCAGGATGCATCACACACAGAGTCTATGATGGAGCAGCCCTCATTCCAGGGATGGGAGCTACAGACATCTACTCTGGCACACTCTCTTATTACTAGGCTAGGTTTGGGGGAATAAAAACATGTGGGCACTGGCACTCAGCACTCCCTGGAAGCTCTCCTGGCTAATATGCTGGATATCAGCTTCAGCCACTGTCCCACCCTTCTATAATTTCCTCCTTCCCTATCTGTGTTTCCCCCCCTCTCCCTGGCTGGACCCTACAACAGTCCCCACATACCCATGTGAGTTTTCCAGAGCATCTTTGGAGCTGTTATGATAGGCCCATGAGCTTCCTTCTACCAAAAAGAGTGTCTGAGCTAGAAGAAGCACTGTGTTATTTTACGACACTGAGCCTGAGACCCTTTTGCTCAGCTTAGGAAGTTAATGGTGTGGTATGAAGCCCACCCCACCCAGTCTCTGGTATTCAGAGCAGTGGAGGGAAAAAGAACCTGCTGATCTGGGAGATGGAAACTTGACCTGGTGCTTCTGGTACCTACAGTTTTTCCTGGATTCCGCTGAGCTTTGAACCCCACAAGTTGGAGGGCCTGCTATTCTGCAGAGGGGCAGAGGTTAACATACATATTCCGAGATGGAGAAAGTGGCTTTGTCTTGCTGTCACTGCCCCCACACCCCCCACATCCCCCCCCCACATTGGTATCTTTCGATTCTCTTCCCAAAGCTACCACCCTTTGCCCTGGAATCTCTCTGTGAGCTCCCCATGGTTTATGAGTGCCCTTCCTTCCTAAGAGAAAGCCCAGCCAGAGTCAGCGCCCATCAACCTGTGTTCGCCTTTTCCGTTTCTACTGGGCATTACTCCTGACCAAATCTGATCAAAGTTGAACACAAACTTTTCTACTGTAAGACTTGGGGATTGATGCTGAATAGTCCTGTACTGCTGAAAAAAAAAAAAAAAAGTATGCAGACGGAATTGCCTTCTTCGGGAAGATGCAGGGAGAATGACAGAAGCCCTCTAACTTCCAGCCCCAAGGTATCTTACAACTGCCAGACTGTGCTCTCCCTCCCCATGGGCTGTTCTTCCTTTTCCTTGGACTGAATCTCGGTTGGCTGCTGCTCTGGGGTAAATGAGTGCTTGCTTTTGCCCTTCAAGTTTGCCTGGTACTCACATACAAGGACAAGGCCAACCTCTGGGCTCAGCTGGATATGCAGGTGGGGAGAACAGCTCTGGGGGTGCCAGAGGCATTCAGCTAGGAGAACTAGGCTGTGAGCTGATGTGGTCCTGGTGTGGAGAATGGAGACTTGTAGAACTCTTCTGCCTTCCCCCTCTGCTGCTAATCCTGAGTATTCTTCTTTCCAAAAAGTTGAAACCCTTCTGGAATTGAGGGACCGAAGTCCAACTCAGCCAGCATTTTTCTGGGTAGGTCAAGACTTGGGGGGGGTTGCTTTAGTATTTTAGTGTGCCCTTCCCCAAGGAAATTATGCTAATGTGCTTAGTGAATTCTCTCTCTCTCTCTCTCTCTCTCTCTCTCTCTCTCTCTCTCTCTCCCCCACCCTGTCCCTCTCTCCCTCTCCCATTTTCTTTTCTATACTCAACCGAAAGATAACAAGGTAGTGCTGCACCAGCCAGGTAAGCATAGGGAAGTCACATCCGAAAAAGAGTAAAGAGGACGGATGGCTGTCCTGTACCAACTCTTCACTGCTCTTCCTCACTCCCAGATTCACCTAAAGGACTCACCCTCCCAAATGGCCTTTGCCCATTTCCTTCCTGCCTTTCCTCTCATTCTGCAGTGTGCTTCCACCCCCACAATTACTTCTTCGACCTCTTCCTGCGACACTGATTTTAAGAGGAACTTAAGAATTATCTTTGGTTTCTTGTTTGCAAGCCTGGATTGTGGGTATTCCCTTCATTAAACATAACACTTCCATCTTTTTGGTAAAAGTAGGGGTTCAAAGAGGCAAAATGACTCTCCACTCTCTTTCCCTTCCTTCCTAGTGTTTACTGAAAAGGGGAAGAAGAGAATAAAGGGGGTGTGGAGGGACAAGTTCTTCAGAAAAAAGAGGAGGAAGAGAAGAAGAAGCAGAAGAAGAAGAAGAAGAAGAAGAAGAAGAAGAAGAAGAAGAAGAAGAAGAAGAAGAAGAAGAAACAACCCTTGGAGCCTAGAGTTGCCTAAAGTGGTCCTGGATTACAATTCTGGTCCAAATTCATTTACCATATTTATTTGCAGATCCTCCCACTCCTCTTCATATTTAGAAAGATCAAGAAGGTTTTTAATGTGTAAAAGCTGTTTCTTCCCACAATGCCCCATCACCACCCACACACCCGTTTACTTTGCTTTGAATCCAACCGCTTCTGTTGCCAGAGTGGAAGAGATAACTATCCTTGAGCAAGGGATGCTCTGACCCAACTATTCAAAGACCGGAAAACTGAGCTGGAAAAACAGACAGGGTGTGTAGCCCTAGTCTCTACACACCCCCTTCATTTTTTTTCCCCACCAACTCTGAGTCCATTCCTCTCCACCAGGCCACTTTGATGCTCAGTGTCAAATCATAACACCCCTACCCATGCACAAAGCACACTGGTCCTGTCTTGGGACCAGCGTAAAAGGGGCAATGGACCTGCTCTCACGGTGCCTCCACCCTTCACCGTTTGTCTTCGGAGTTGCTAAGCTTTGAAAGGTTGAAACTTGAAAAACACAGAAAGGAGCAGTGAGCCTTGCCTCTAGACTTCCCCCTCAACAAAATCAGCTTTTCTAGCCCTAAGCCTGTTTCCAGAGTCTCACGGATGAGTCGAAGAAAAAATTAATTTGCTTGATTGGTGTGTTATTTCAGATAAGCCATTAATATGCAAATCAGGGAGTTAGGCTCACCGAGTGAATGGAAGCCGACCGGGTAGGCACTCAGGACAGCCCCAGATGTTTGCATAATTACTTCTGCCCCAACTTCCAGAGTGCAAAATGTCAAGGGAGGAGGCTGAGAGCATAAATATGGTACTACATTCCTTGAATCTGATTTTTTAGAGTAGGGAGGGTGTATATTTGTGAGTGTGTATGTGTGTGTATGTGTATACACGCGCGCACGGGGAACCCACGCTTCCTTTGCCCAGAGAAAAGGAAAGGCATCGGGCGTCTCGAGCTAAGACTTTTTGGCCAGTGGGGTCTTCTGGGTCTTTCTCTGAGGACCGAATCAGAGAGGTGGAGATGAAGCCATCGGTGGCCCTAGCTCGAACTGTCGTCTAAGCTTGCTCGAAGAAGCGGAGCGCCGGCTTCGACATCCGCCAGTGTCCACTCCTTCTAGGACATCGCTTGTGGCCGTTCTATGGAAATACTGTTCCTGAGTGCAGGAAATTATGCTGACTAGGGTATGGGATGCTGAGGTTTCGTGAAGCCCTCTGGGGACGCGTCGCATTTTCTCGGTGGATTCCTGCACTGCTGTCTTGGGGCTTGCCGCCAGAAGCGCACGCTCAGCTTTGCCCACGTAGGCGGGAGGCCACCGGATCCAACTGCTCCGCGGGTCCTTGGAAAGACTCAGCCTGGTACCATGTACTTGTGCTTCTCCGGATGGCGGTTCCTACACCTCGATTTTAAGGACCTCTAAAAGAGAGACTGCTCTTTGGCTGTCTGTGCAAACCACCTCGGGAGCACTTGGCTGCAACAGGACGACGTCTCAGGGAAAAGTCACTTCAATTCCTTCCGCTTGGGGGCGGGATACAAAGAGAGAAAACCTGAAGCAGCCGACCATCGCACCTATCTCTGGAGCTCTTTTGGGACTACACAGAACCTGTGTGGGGACTGGGTGTGGGTGTGGGTAGTGTTTGGATTACATCGTCCAGCGTAGTTGGCGGACAAAGTGTCACTTTGGCTTGAGGAGGCCCAGAGGGCCAGGCGTCTAGCCTACGTTCAAGTTCCTGTGCCACCGTCCCTTGCCAGGTTTTCAACTCTATGTTTTCCCATAGGATGGCGGGAGTTCCCTATCTTCCTAATAGGCACCGTCTCGGGGCATAAAGGGCACGCACTAGTCATGACGCAAACCAGGGCCAAGGCAAACAGATCGAGGTCACTCTACATTTGGGGGCCTTGAGTCACTGGCTGCTGCCAAAGGGTTGGGTGGTTGGGGACAGCCTAAGAGTCTATAGCACAGGTGGGGTGGGAAAAGTGGCTTCGGATACATTTCTGATCTTAGATAGGACTCCTAAGCTTTAGATATAAACTAGATCACCATTTGTCACAAATTGTTCTGTCGCCTCACCTCACTGCCTTATCCCCTGAACTTGCTTCTACAGCGTTGTAAGCCCCTTTCCCTAGGCGGTGGAAACAGAGAGCCCGACTCAAGCGCAGGCAGCCGTCTTAGCTTCAAGTGGTATGAGGCCACCCCATTCTCTGGCCCACTGCTGAGACACCTCTCCTTGTTACCCAAGGGAACCTCTGACAAGCCAGTGACGGCTTTCGCAACCAGCGCCAGCCAGACTGCTTTCCCGGGAAAAGGCTAAAGAGAAGGGGGTGGGTTTGCCCCACGTAGCGCATGCGTGTTTGGTTAGTCGCTGTGCGCGTGCTCCCGGCCGCCAACCCGGCTGGCGCTGGGCAGGCACTCAGAGAAGAGCCAGCTTCTTCTGACTAACCACCGTCCCGAGCAAATCTAAACTGTGTCCAAGAGGTGCACAGCTAGATTCTCAAGAAAGGTGAATGACCCTCATTGGCAACTAACTGCCACCTGACTTTAAAACAGCAATAACAGCCACAGTCGTAATTCAAACATTTCTTGGTGTATTTCCCTGCACCCGACAATGCGATTCTACCTTTACATCTCGGGTAACCATACTGTGGACCCTGTTGGGCAAGCACGCTAACATCGCTTTTAAAATTTTGGTGAGGGTGGGGGCTTGTGGATGCTTGCCTTTAATCTCATCATTTAGGAGATAGAAGCAGACGGATCTCGGTGAATTTGAAAACAGCCTAGTCCACACAGTGAGTCCCAGAACAGCTCAGGCTATGTAGGGAGACCTTGTCTCAAAAATCAAACAAACAAAAAAACCTTAGTGAGAGCTTTACCCAGTGGTGCACACTTGTAATCCCTGTATTTGCGAATCTGAGGCAGAAGATCCTCAAAGTTTGATTACAGACTGTAAAATAGCAGAGCCCTGTCTCCAGAAGTAACTAACTGTTACAAACTGAAACAGATAAAATAACTTGCCCATACAGGCATACAGCTAGCAAAGCAGGCTTGGTCTTCGAGCCCACAATAGTTGTAACTATGAAGAGCTCCACCCACATCCAGCCTCCAGGTCGATAGACTGGATCTAGCTAGAACGTCTCACTTTTTCCCCCCTGAGGGCTCTGCTTAAGGGGCTTGTGTGACCAGCCCAGGACCTGACCTTAAGCCCTTTCTTACCTCCAATTCTTTTCTTAAGTCCAAGGAGAGCTACAATGTCCTGAGTCACAAGCCCCTGCTGTGAAGGCGGTGTGAGCTACCCATTTTCGGAGTCCCCAGGTAGAACCTTTGTGCTATGTGCCTTGATCTATGATAGGGACAGGATAGTAGAGCTTCCCTGAATGTCCTGAGAGGCTGGGGCAAGGGTTAGGTTCACAGCAGCTGTTCCCATAGAAGGGCTTAATTTGGGGTCTCTTCTTCCATTGAAAGGAATGTGTGTCTGGGTGTCCGTGCGTCTGTGCCTGCGCGAGAGCATGTGTCCTGTGGCTAAAGGGAAAGATACTACTAGGTTTTGTGGTTTCTGGTGTGTAGAGACCCCGTCTCTCGGTGGTCAACTCTCCTTGTTCTGTAGAACAGAAAAGAAAGAAAGAAAGAAAGAAAGAAAGAAAGAAAGAAAGAAAGAATAAAAAAGAATAAAAGCCGGACTAAAAAGGAGCATCCTCCAGAAATCCCAGTCATTCTGCACAGGCTACGCCTTCGGACCTCTGTCCAGAGCATGGGGTAGTCGCTACCACTTTCTGGCGGCAGGCGGCAATCCACTCAGCAAGCATCAGCCCTGGCTGTGGAGCGGCGAGGCAGGAGTGGAAGCTGCGGGCAGATCCAGCTCCAGGTCGGCAGGAGGTCAGCCATGGGCCACAGGGCCTGCAGAGGCCATGATCCACATGGCCACGCCTCGGAACCGCTCTTGCTCTTGCTCACTTCACAACTCTAAATCCGCCCGCGTGCGCGTGGCCAAGACTGAGCAGGTCCCACGCCCGCCAAGCCGCACAGTTGAAACTTACCCAAAGAACTAGCCGAGGCCTGGCCTCAGCCTCAAGCTGGAGGACGCGCTAGGGCTTGCTGGTCTGGCCGGCAACCCAGATTAGGAGAGCGCCCAACCCGGCGCGTCTGTCTTCTGGACCGTGCCAATCTCGGGCTTCCCTCCCCCGAGGCTTAGTCGACGGACATCGTACACATCCAGGCCTAAGTGGCCACAGGCGCAGACCTGCGACAAGTCGGGCTCCAAGGGAGTCTAGACACCTTTGGTGGGCTGGGAGGGAGAGAGCGGGAGGGCGAGTACCCTGCCCCTAAGAGCTCTTGGTGGAGAAAGGCAGTGGCAAACCCAGCACCCAGGTCACCTAAACCAGTGAGGAATAAGTCCGAGGCGGGGTGTGTGTGTGTGTGTGTGTGTGTGTGTGTGTGTGTGTGTGTGTGTGTGTTGGGGTAGCAGGTGTCCTCAGGCAAGCGGGTGCCTGCAGTTCGGTAAACAAAGAAAGGCGGCAGTTCATCTTGGGAGCCGGGGGCTGTTAAGAATCACAGACAATCTCCTTCATAAAAATGCGATCTAAGAGCATTTGATTTCCACTTTCACTCCCCACCCTGCGTTTCTCCCCCCCTCCCCGCTCCTACACACTCACTGTCTCCAAAGACACTCAAATTGCAGCCATATGGGCTAAAGTAATAGGAAGCAGTTACCTTATTTACTGCAGAGGCGGCGCACGCAAACCTGGCTGCGGCGGCTGCCTAGAAGTGGAATTAGCAGCCCCGGATTCTTGTTTTCTGAAACTTTTGTTTAGTTTTGGGAGATGCACAAGGGAACAGCGATTTTTCTAACTTGAAAGAGGAAAGGTCTTGAGTGGAAGAAAGAAGAGGTGTGGAGAATTGAGCCGGTGGGCAGGGGAGGTTTCCGTTAAAAAAAAAAAAAAAAAAAAAAAAAAAGTGAGCTACAGGCAAACCTTCCTGCATTGGTTCCAAGGATAGTGCTAACAGCTGAGTGGCCCAAATCCGGTCCAGACTTGGTTGGAATAAGGGCATATGCTAGTGCCCCCTCCTGGCACAAACGAGCATCTTCCCATTCTTACCTAACCGGACCCCATTCCTCAGACCCTCACTTCTCCCTTCAACTCTCCAGGGGTGAGGCCACCCAGAGACCTGATTTGACACCTCTACAATCCTGTTTGCTGCATCCATGCAAAGGTAACATTCCACCTCCTCCGACATGATCCACTGAAGGACTACATTCTTCTACTAATTCTACTATGGACAGGAACCAAGTTTCCTACGACCTTTGATTATTCCTTTGCTCCTGAATCCAGCTCCAACTTTGCAATGGGCTCTGCGAGAACCCCCAGGCTTTCAACTCAGACAACTTCCAAGCACTAATTTTGAAGTGAAATGGAGCTAAGAAAGCAGAGATAATCACTAACTGCTCCATAAGGTAACAAGAGCCAGAGACCTTTCTTCCCGGCAAACTTCTCAAGTTAATCAGGCAAAGAAGTAAAATCCAGGGGATGAGAGGAGGAAGAGAATAAAAAGAAGAAGAGCGAGAGAGAGCTGAAGATTTTTCCGTGAAACTGAAACCAGCAACGGATGAGCCTCACATCCTGAAAACCCCGAGTCCTTGAAGTCACTGGAGGGCACACACAACCTGGGGACAGCGTTCTCCTTGAAACCCTAGCTGAAGGGAAACCACTTTTCTTTTGGCGGGCAAACTTCCCAGAGATGGGAAAAGGCAATGAGGAGAGCTGATCTTCGCCTGCCAGTCCTCCTACTCCACACAGTTCCCTGACTCCGGCTTCAAGGGGGCCCTGAAGCAGGCTTGCAGAGCCGCGGGCCCCCCGCTAGGCTCAGGGTTAGGGTGGCCGGACAGCCAGCCAACGCCCGCCGCAGGCAGCGGATTCCAAGCACGAGCAGGCGGGGCGACTAAAGCGACCCAGGCCGGGGGCTAGGGTGGGCTTTCTCTGGGCGGGGAAACCAGACACTTATAGGCGGCTGAGGCTGACTTTATTTTTACTGCCCAAACTGTTGGAAAGTATTTAAGCTTAAACAGAAACAGCTGTATCGCTGGCACCGGCCGACGAAACTATTTGTTACCGAGAATGACTTTTTATGATTGAGGACGCGGCCGTCGGCGGCCTCCTGAAGGCGGCGGGCGTGGGACACCAGGACGATCTGAGCATCGAGGATGAGCTGTTCGTTAAGAACTAGAGAGACGGGACTCCACACCTGGACACACCTTATAATGTCAGGGAGCGAACCCAAACCGGAGCCCAGAAGCTGACACATGGGTAGCCCAGGGGAGGACCCATGCAGCGAACTCAGCTTCGCGCTTGCCCCAAGGCCAGCACCCGCGCGTGAAGTGCGCACAGTTCCTTGGACTTGGACAGCTTTGCGCTCTGGGCTTCCTGCCCTTCGAACCAGACTCCTTGGCTTGTTGGTTTTCGGTCTTTATCTTCCTTCCTTCCTTCTTTCCTTCCTTCTTTCCTTGCTCTCTCTCTCCCTCCCTTCCTTTCTTTTCTTCTTCTCTCTCTCCCTTTCTTCTATCTCCTCTCTGGCCAGAGGAAACTGCTTGCAGTTAAGTTAATAAACGTGATTTAACTAAATTGTGTGTTCCAAGTAGTCCGGCTCTGTGATCTGGAGCTGGGGCGGTAAAAATGAAGTATGGGGGGTAGCTGCTGCTGCACCTCCAGGTTTCAACGTGGGTTGCCAAAGGCGGAGGAAAAAGAGCAAGTGTGTGAGGGACTGAGACACCTCAGCACGACCCTCGTTCCCTACCAGGAACTCTCCATCTTCGGTCGGGGGATCCCCTCTTGAAGGCCATACTAGATACCTCCCCTCAACTTCCACAGAAATGTTTCTTGTTTGGTGTCCTCCGCTCAGTGCACGTCGTTGAGAAGAACCCGAGACAGGAAGTGCGCTAGTTCTGCACCCAGGTCTGGAGCAGGCTCCTGGTGCTCCCATCTGCCCCCCTCCATCTAGTCAACCACTGGGCTCTGTCTCGATGGTCATCGGTGCACTAAACCCACCCAGGCCGGGACAGACATGTTCAGGGTTGGCTTCTCCCAGGGCCGATGAGTGGGATGGGGGGTGGGAGACTCAGGCTGGGGCAGGGGCAGGTGGTTGCAATTTGGGGACAATGGGGGTGAGAAGAGGCACGCGATCCTCCTTCAGGGTCTCGGCCCAGGTTGGGCTCAGGTGGTAACCACCAGCCTGCACTAGTCTGCTTTGGGTTTCTGGGCACAGCGAAACGCCTGCTCAGTTTCAGCTCGCAGGGCCTGGAGGGTGGGCACGGGCAGCGTCGTGTGACTGGAGACCCAGAGCAGGCACATTGATTTGTTAGAGGGATGGGACTGGCGACGGAGGGAGGGGGCGTTTCCATGGAGACCGAGGGTGCGCGGGCCGCAAGGGAGAGGTCAGGGAACTAGTGGGTGCAGCGCGAGCGCGAGTAGGTCCAGGGTTTCGGGCGCGGCCCGTTGCGCCCCTGTACCTGTGCATTGTGCTGCACCAGCGGCGGGGGATGGGGATGGCGCCGGCCGTGGTGGAAGCGGGTGGGGAGGGCCTGGGTCTGCAAAGGGGCGGTGCCTGGATGGGATCTAAGCTTGGAGGCCCGAGGGCTCGGCGTGTATAAGCCACGCACCCGGGGAACCGCTGTGCGGCGGGGCAGGAGGGCGGGGGCCGGAGTCTAGGGCAGCGGCCCCCCTGTCCAGCAGTGCAGACTGACAGCAGCCCGGTCCGCCCCGTCTCGCGTCACTTCCGCTGACGGTAACCCCCCCCTCCCCGAGTCTCTGGAGTGGCCGGAGACTCCGCCCCCTGGCGATTGGAACGCGGGTCACGTAGCAACGCGGGGGAGACGGGGAGAGAGGCGTGGCCGGGCGCTGGTCCAATCAGCGCTCTCAGAACAGGCCTAGGCCGCTCGGCTTTAGCAACGTCGTTAGCAACACGTGGGGCGGGAGGAAGCGCCGGGCGGGGGCGGAGGGAGGGAGAGCGCGCGGGGAGGGAGGAGAACTGACGTCAGCGGGAGAGTATTATGGGCTGTCGAGCGCTGGCTGCTGCTTTTCTGCTCCTGGAAGCGGCCGAGGGGGGAAGCGGCGAGTCAACATGGAGCTCTCGGCGGTGGGGGAGCGGGTGTTCGCGGCCGAAGCCCTCCTGAAGAGGCGCATTCGCAAAGTAGGTGACGGGGACAGCGGGCGGTGGCGCGTCGGGCCCTCCCTTACCAGGGCCCAGGCTCCCTCCCCCTGCTGCAGCCCAGCCTCCCTTCCCCCAGGTCCCAGCAGTGGCCGCGGCCGTGGCGGCGGCGGCGGCAGCTCAGCCCCTGCTCTCAGACTTGCTGCGGTGCACAGATTGCATGGATGGGGGGCGGGGTGGGGAATGAATGCCGGTGCATGCACTTTGTGCAGCGTTTCTGCAGGGGTGCTGCAGCGGGCTGGTGCCTTTGGCGGTAGTGTTTGGAGCATTCATTTGGTGCATGCATTTTCGCGTGTATTTGTGTCCTCGTCTTGCATTCCTCTTCACGCATACACACACACACACATTTCCCCTTTTGCATCCGCAGGGACGCATGGAATACCTCGTGAAATGGAAGGGCTGGTCGCAGAAGTAAGTAGGTTACATGCAATTGCAACCCCTCACTGATACATAGGAGGGTATGTTCTTCCTCTTTTCCCCTTCACATTGAAACACAAGGTAGCCGGAAAAGTTACACACAGATACACGCCTTCTGCTCCTTCCTCTCTCTCCTTGCTTCAAGGACTGATGCCAGATTCTTCTGATTTTCTATAGGTACAGCACGTGGGAGCCCGAAGAAAATATCTTGGATGCTCGCCTGCTTGCAGCCTTTGAGGAAAGGTATAGACCCTTAGCCCAGCCACTCACTGGAACCCATACAGGCCGACTTCGGTGCAGCCAGGACACACCCCCTTTTTTCTTTTTTCTTTAGAGAACGAGAGATGGAGCTCTACGGCCCCAAAAAGCGAGGACCCAAGCCTAAAACCTTTCTTCTCAAGGTATGTTGCAGTCTCTGGTGGTGGAGTATGTCGTTTAAAGGGAGCCTTGAGGGCTTGTGAACCAATCGGTGTCCATATCCCATGCTTCTTTGTAATCTGGGAGTCTTCAGACAGCATGCCACCAAGTCAGTGGCACCATCAAGGAGATGGGACTCAGCTACACCAGAACGTCCCTCTGTTTCTCCCTCTAGCCATCCCAAGTAGACCAATAATGGACTACTATAAGGAGCGTGTGGGTTGCAAATGGCTGCTTCCAGACAAATCTCCTTTCCCCTCCCCCAGACCACAACCATTAAGCCCACCTCCCCACCCAATTAGAATTTACCAAGTATCTGGGGGAAGTTAGGCAGTCAAGACTGGAGGACATGTGGGGGGCGGGGCTCTGCTTCCTTCTTCTTACACCGACTTCTTTCTGCAGGCCCAGGCCAAGGCAAAGGCCAAAACCTATGAATTCAGGAGTGATTCTGCCAGAGGCATCCGGATCCCTTACCCAGGCCGATCACCCCAGGATTTGGCATCTACTTCCAGAGCCCGGGAAGGACTTCGGAACACAGGTCTATCCCCACCAGGAAGCAGCACCAGTGCCTGCAGGGCAGATCCACCTCGGGACAGGGACAGGGACCGGGATCGAGAAAGAGGTGCTAGTCGTGTAGATGACAAGCCCAGCTCACCTGGGGACAGCTCTAAGAAGCGAGGACCCAAGCCCCGGAAAGAACTTCTAGACCCTTCACAGAGGCCGTTGGGAGAGCCCAGCGATGGCCTTGGAGAATACCTCAAAGGCAGAAAGCTGGATGATACCTCTTCTGGGACCGGGAAGTTCCCAGCCGGCCACAGCGTAATCCAGCTTGCTCGGAGGCAGGACTCAGACCTGGTACAATATGGTGTGACCAGTCCTAGCTCTGCAGAGGCATCGGGCAAATTAGCTGTGGACACTTTTCCAGCCAGGGTGATAAAGCACAGGGCTGCTTTCTTGGAGGCCAAAGGCCAAGGTACCCTGGATCCTGGTAGCCCCAGGGTCCGACATAGTTCAGGTACCCCAGGCTCAGTGGGGAGCCTGTATCGGGACATGGGGGCTCAAGGGGGAAGGCCCTCTCTCATCGCCAGGATCCCAGTGGCCAGAATCTTGGGGGACCCAGAGGAAGAGTCCTGGAGCCCCTCCCTGACTAATCTGGAAAAGGTGGTTGTCACAGATGTGACCTCAAACTTTTTGACCGTCACCATTAAGGAAAGTAACACGGACCAAGGCTTCTTTAAGGAGAAAAGATGAATTCCTGAGGATGGGGAACCCAGGACCAGAGCAGGCTGAACTCAAATGTGGCTTAGTGCTTTTTATTTCTAGGTGGCTGTGGCCTTCTGGTTGGTCCTGTCCTTAACTTCACACCCTCTCCCTGGGACCCCCCTTTTATTTTTCTTTTCTCATTTCTGGTTGCAAAATTATCTAGAGTTCTATTTTCTATTAGATGTAAATATGTTATTTAAGAAAAATATCTAAATATATATATTTCAACTCTTGAAGTTCTTTTATTTAAACAGGAGAGAGATTGTCGTTTGGTAGGGGAGACAGACTGAGTGGATACAGGAGGGGTCATGTCCCGCAGGGCACTAGGAATGTTGGGGTCCTGGGCGCTGTGATTCTGGAGGGTGTGTGGAGGGACTCATCCTGCCCACCTCCTCCTTCCACCGCCGGATTCCCATTACCAGACTCCTGGCACCCAAGCAGGATTTTTGCTCTCCTTCCCATTGGCCAGTTAGGCCAACAAAAGATTAGCTTTCCAATCAGAAAAAGGGGGGTGGGGTCAGCCCAGGTTTCTTTTTTCTATTTTCTTCTTTCTCTCCCCCCCCCTTTTAAAAAAGATTAAGCGGTCTGTTGGAGGGGGGAGTACTAACTTAAAGAACTTTATCACGCGTGTTGTTGAAGGTGGAAAAAGCTGCGAGTGAGGGGGGCGCAGGTCTCCTATAACCACACAGGAGATGCACTTTATGGGAGGTGTGAGTGCTGTGCACGCCGATTGTGTGTATGTTCATGTGGACAAAAATCTCCCCGTTCCCTCGATTCCCTTCCTTACTTTCCAGAGGGGGGGAAAAAAAAAAGAAATCCAGCGAATTTGTTTACATTCCCTAAATGCCAGGATAAATTGGGAGGATTGCGTGTCAGTGCCCAGAGCACCAGACAGTTGCTTTACAAGAAAAATGTTCGGATGAACTTTTCCTTTGCGCGTCCTCTAGCTTTGCCAGAAGACAGGGCCGTCCCACCTCCCTGGAAGATTTGGCCAAGCCGAGTTTGTCGGGGGGAGGGTAGGCTCTGCTCTTTAAAGGACATACGTCCACCAGGCCATCCTGCGGGGCTGGCAGCCGGCTTCGCACCAGGCCGGTTGAGCGGAGCGCGGGGGTCGCTGCTTGAGTGGAACTTGGTTAAGTGGGGCTCTGGGCAGAAGTGATCGGCGGGGTTCTTATCCAAAAATGTGCATTAGAAGTTTAATGCACTCCCCCCACACCCCATTTCCCCTTTCTTAAAAGCAAAAGCTGTAATTTATAGCCCCTTTCGATTCTCAGAGTGCTCGCTACGTGAACTCGACGTTCAATCTCTGCGGAAGAGGGCGGGGGAGCGCGAGGTGGAGAGGGCGCAGCAGGGGACGACAGGCGCCCCACAACCCTTTGCGCCCCTGGTCCTAGTTCACTGGGGACAGCGCCACGGGCAGCTTGGACTCAAAAGCACAAATCTGTCCCCCAGCCTACACTCACCCCTTTCAGCAGGGATCTTGCGCCCTCTCCGCCCTCTCTGCCCTTAAAGGGCCAGCAGGCGATCTAACTTCTGGGGCTTTTGGGAGGAGGGAGGAGAGACTCTGCTTGTGGGACGAAGCACAGACTTGGGGAGTGGGGAGAGGACTCCGGGCTGGGTTAGAGGAGCTTGGTAATGGGGGAGGGACTGAGAGGGACCCCCGCCTTGTCCTCTGTACTACTGGCTCCTCATCTCCAGCGTCTCAGTCCCTTCTCTCCAGACTTTCTTTGCCTTTAAATAGAGGGGGGGAAAAAAAAAAGGAAAAAAACGGTGTATTCTATGTGGTTTTATTTGGTTTTTTTTTTGAAAATCAGATTGCGCCTAAAGAGAAGCCCCTGAAATGGGGATTTTTATCTGCTCATATTTGTAAAACTGGTATTTTCGACTTTGTATAAAGAAGCGCCGTTGACTGTGTGTCTGTCTAGATGTCCACACTATTTTCAGGTGAACCTGCTTTGGAGGGCACATCTGTGACCGAGTCCCCTACCTGACTGCCAGCTTCCTCTCTCTCCTCTCCTTCCTTGCCAGCACCTTTCTCCCTCCCGCCTTCCTGGTTCGGTCCTCGCTGCCCCGTCCCATCATCTGTCCACGGCCGTTGTGTGTCTCCTTAGCTCGCTCTGGAGAGGCTGACCTGGGGGTGGGGGTGGGGCAAGGGTCTGGGGCCACTTGGCTCCGCGTCTTCAACCGCAGACGGGCAGAGCGCGTGTTGGGTTTATGATTTCTCAGATATGTACAAATCTCCAATTGTTGGCCGCCTCAACTCAAGAGTGAAACTTTGGTACCTATCTTCTTGGGTTGTGAATGTGTCTGTATCCAGTATCACTTTTTATGTGTTTAAATATATACTTTGTAAATAGACACGTGTCTTGGTTTTCATTATTTATTTATTGTTTCCCAGAACAGAGTAGAAGTTGCCTGGAAAGGAATGACATTTCCCTCCTCTCTCGGTACCCACTACCTTCGCCCCCAAACACTAAAGTAGGATTGGATTCCCCGGAAAGGCCCTTTTCCGAATAGGAAACTCTCTGTGGGAGTGTGAGGGTAGGTGGGTTGCGGAGAGAGCAGGGCATGGCTGTTTTCTCAGCTTTTCCGGGAGGCTACCTTCACTATTGGCTGCACTTCTTTGGGACTTAGACAGAATTCAAGGACCCCGGAGATGAAGTGCTGGACTCCTTTACTCACTCTGATAGAGAATTTTCCCCCAGCACCACACCCGCTTCTATGCCAGAGGTCCATAGCTCCCAAAAGCCTTGCGGACCCCACTGCCCGTGATCAGGGCATTGTTTTTCAATGCTGTCACAGGATTTGTGCCCCAGACCTCCACAGCCTCACCAGAGCTCCCCGAAATACAGAGCCTCCGTCTATTGATTGAGGAATTGAATTCGCGGGTATTGCTAGGCAACTGCCTGCTTGGAGCCGGCGCAGAGCGCGTTGATGTGATTAGTGAGCCCGGAGCTGCGGAACCTCAGCCCCGCGCAGGGCTCCCACCCCTAGTCCCTAAGGCTTAGGGGCTTCTTAGACCCTAGTGCTTTTTCGGATAGATACCCAAGGTTGAATGAAGGGCTATCGAGGGACAATATATAGTGGGGTGCTCATAGTGGGTGTCCTCGGTCCTGTAGGCTGCAGACTGGGTGGTGGGGGTGGGGGTCGTGAGGCTGCAAATGCGATCCACACTCCGGATTCCCAAAACAGGAGCTCACAATGAACTCGGTTCTAACTCCTTATTCCCGGGCAGACATCGCTTGGTAGAGAAGAAGCCGCAATCCGTCAGAACCCGCAGAGCCCAAGGGGAGGCCCGATGTGGGCCGGGTCACATCTTTTGCCCTTGGACCAGTAAGCAGTGGCCAGGCTGTTGGTAGAGTTTCCCTCACTTTTTTTTTGTTTTTTTCCAACTCAGTGACCTGTGTGGGAGGCCCTGGGTCCACGCCTGAGGTCTGAAATTGCCCCAGCAAGTTACTGAGCGGCAAGTGCCCTTCGGACGCTTAGCAGTCAGCTTGTCGAGTAGGGTCCCGGGCGCCAAGAGTTCAAGGTCTATTTCTTAGGCCACCTCAAGGCACGCTGAGCTGGGTAGCCTCTTTATTGGGCACACTGAAGGGGGATGGCCATTAGGGGGCCAAGAAGGCAGGGAGGTGTCTGGGCTCCCACCGTCATCACTTAAATATAGGGAGGAGACCCGTGCTGACCCTGCGGGATTTCCAGCTTCTTTGGTCACCACTAACTTATCTCGAGCTCAGAACTCCCTGAGCGAATTTTCTGGGCAGATTCTCCCGGAGAGCAAAGAGCGGGTGCGGGTCGTCTTCGCTTAGGCAGATTTCCCTAAATTGACAGGACTCGCTTGAACCCCTGCTGGAGCTGACCCTGGCCCAATGACAAACACTGGTTGAATGGAATACTTACAGCTCTGTAAAGAGCTATTTCTCTTGTGTCTTTGATGCTCACAGCTCGCAACTCTGATGGATGTGGCCTCGACGCCAAAGGTATGCAAGCCTGCCCCAGCTCTCTGCGGGTACATCCGCGGCTTTCCTCATTTCACCAAAAAGTTCAGAGGCGCCTCCGATACAGCGGAAGCCTGAGGGTCCAAAGATGGAAATTTGGCTAATAGTAGTGAGGCCTGGGCTTTCATTCCTCGGCCCAGGACAGGCAGCTGGGGGCTGCTCGGAGCCGCAGGAGTGTAAAGCGTTCAGGACAGCCTAGAGCTGCGAGTAGATTCTGACCCTCCTGCCCACCAACACTCAAAAAAAAAAAAAAAAAAAAAAAAAAAAAAAAAAAAATCCTGCGGCCCGAACTTCGTGGGAAGCGCGCGCCCTCTACAGGCCATGGCCTCAGCGCCTGTCCCAAGTGCCACCCCACCCCCCACCCTGGTTCCCGATAGCAGCGAAGAGGAGCCCCTTTTCCTCCTATCATGCATCGCCAGGCATCATCTCTGTGTCTTAGAGAATCGGCCTCGATCCCACGCCCGGTAGAGAGGAAGAAGGTGATCCAATCTTATCTGGTACCCTCCATTTGATCCTAGTTGAGCCTGTCTATCCCAGGTCTGGGGTAGATTGATTAGGCAATCAAATCTGCAGCACAGAAATGAATTAAGGTCAATATAGACCAGCCCCCCTCCACCCCATCTGGAGACCCTGTCCTTGTAGACATAGGTTGTCAGAGAGCCCTGTCTACCTTCACCAAAAGGAAACAGACACTGAAGACAAGAGAGAAATCCAATTAGCAGGCACCTGCTTTGCAAGAATCAAGAATCCAGTTTCATACACAATGGAAACACAGCAAGATTTTTGTTTCTACAGCAAACAGAGATGTGGAGAGATGCCCCAGAGGTTAAGAGTATTGACTGTTCTTCCGGAGGTCCTGAGTTCAATTCCCAGCAACCACATGGAAGCTCACAACCATCTGTAATGAGATCTGATGCCCTCTTCTGGCATGCAGGTAGACATAATAAATCTTTAAAAATATTTTGTGTTTCTGTGTGTAGAGAGAACCTTAGCCCCAAACAGTCTTTCTACAAGAAGTAGGACTGTGGATCTATCTTCCTTACACTTCAAAGAAAACCCCATTTTCCTGGGAGGTCAGAGGAAATTCTGAGTAAATTCATGCCAAGGAAAGCAATGCAAGTCTTGGGCTAGGGAAGGCTGTGTAATAAGCACATCACATCTCCAGTTTCTTATTGGGGTTCCGAGCCTAAGTGGCCCCTTGCTCAAAGCTTTCTGCTTTCCCCAGTAGCTTCCCAACCGGCCTCAATGGAATGAGGGATGGTGGAGGGAGGGTTTTGGTTCCCTTTGAGTGTATCATAGCAGCTTCCTGTACTGGCTGGAGGCCTGTAACATTCCTTTTGCCCAGTAATATTAGTGGGCAAAAATTATACACAATCTTCACCATTAAACCAGGCTTTCTCAAACTTAGCTTCCTTGGATGTTCTGGGAAGCTGGACTTTTGTATGGTGACTTTGTGTGTAGGACACAGTAGATGCTGGTAGTACCCTTCATGATGGAACACCTTCCTCCAGACACTCCACATGCCCCCTTCCCTTCATCACTAGTGTATTTGCTCTTTTTTTTTTTTTTTTTTTTTTTAAAAAAAACCTTATTTATTTGCCTTGGAACTGGAACTACAGACAGTTGTTAGCTGCCATGTGGGTGCTGGGAATCGAACCCGGGTCCTCTGGAAGAGCAGACAGTGCTCTTAACCGCTGAGCCATCTCTCCAGCCCCTGTATTTGCTTTTAAAACCATGTCCCTTCCTTGTAAAGGTGTCTTTTTTTTTTTTTTTCTTTTCCATCCTAGCTCTGAGTGGCTAAGACATTTCTATTTTTTTCTCCAATGCTATAGCTATGTCCATATGAGTGTTTCACCTCGTGACACGGGGAAGATTATTTTGTTTATAAGCATTACTTACAATGTACACCAAGCCAAAACCCAAAAGTTTTTTTTTTTAATTATTGATACTAAGAGTAGCAAAAAGTCAAGAATTCGCCTGCATCACTTACTGTCTTTCCCCAGCAAAATAAATTAACATTAGTCTAAAGCCCCTATAATCTAGGCTGGTGTCACTAGAAACTCCTAGAATTTTGAGATATATCTGGGTGAACAGGGCTATCAGGGGGACCCACACACACATCATGAGGAACTTCCTGAGGCAGGCATTTCCTTGGCAGCTGGACTGTTTTGTTCCAACATAGACCCTCGGGGTCTTCCCAGGGCCCTTGCTCAGTCCCTAGGAAAGCAAACAGCTCCTGCTTAAAGAACTAGCTAAAGAAATCAAGACCATGGACATTGGCTCAAATTCAACATTTCCTTCCCGATGAAACCTCAGGACCAGAGTGCTCTCTAATCAAGGTCGGAAATTGGAGTATACCCAAGAAGGGATACTGCTTTTGGTACCAAAGACATTTTTTTTTTTTTTTTTAATCAATACTACTGAGGAAGAAGACCGGCTGGCCATTTTTCCTACCAGGTACAGAAGCAAACAAAAAAGTGCCTGTAATTTTAACACTAGAAAGACTGAGAAAGGACTGCCAGAAGTTCAAGGCCAGCCTGAGCTAGAAGAGACCCTATCTCAAAGACTAGACAGAATTAAAACATCCATTTGGCATGAAAATGAGGCACAGAACATCTGTCAGATGTGTGACTGATACCTAGCTACACACACACACACACACACACACACACACACACACACACACACACACTCAGAGATGGAGTGGGAGCAAATAAAAAAAAACATAAAAAGCAACTACTTTTATTTATTGGTAAACATGAGAACTCAACACAGAGCATGTGGTGTGCCTCTCCAGTGGGTTCTCATGCGGGCACACTACACACATATGCTTTACAACACAGACCACTGGGGTCACAGCACCAAGAACACACAAGAAGGCAAAGTGGCTGGGAGAAAGGTATTTGTAGATTTCAACTTTGGGACTGAAATAACTGGTAAAAATAAAAGGCACCAAATCGGGGTCTGGAGACTTGGCAGCAGGGAACAAGGCCTGTCAACCTAGACCCACAAAACACGGTCACTTCTCCAACAGCTCATGGAACCCCCAAAACATGGAGGTACCTGTAAGGCAGTGTCTGGTACAAAAGAAGCTGCAAACCTTGGGTGAGGCAGCAAAGGACCCAGGCTGAGGACAGGGACAGGCTAATGGCCCAGGGGGCAACTCTTCCTCCTTGCTACCCACTTCCTGGTCCTGGATTCTCTCCAGTGGCAGCTCTTGCTGGATCTGGAGACTGCACATCACAGGCCTCTCTCAGGAGCCACAGATATGGGTCTGTCCCAAAAGGCACAGTGTTGAGGTCAGTTTGGTTACATAAAGACCGTCTCTTTTTATTTGGTGTGTGGGGTGATCTACTAGGTGGGTGGCGGGCACTTTGAAAGTGTGGCAGGCCCCAGACAGCCCATTCCCTGGACTGGTTTTGGAAGGGGACTCTTCCCTTCAAGGCAACAGGAATGAAGAAGCCACACCTGCAGACTGACAAGTCAATGGTATTAGTAGAAACAAGGGTTCCATATCATACCCCTTTTTGGCATCACAGACTCACTGACCAGATTGTCATGGTCCCAAGGTGATCATCCAGGACAGAAATCCCGACAATGGCCAGAAATCTGACAAGGTAGTTTTAAGACAGCTACCTGGGATGGGAGACAGGGAGAAGGCATCTAGAAAGGGATCTAGAACTGGCATTAGCTCCTGAGGATAGGAGAAGAATTAGGACCCCTTGTCAGATGGGCTGTCAAAACTGTCCCACCACAAAGATGACAGAGGAGTATTGCTTCTCAACTAGAAAGGAAAAACAAGCTCCCAAATGTGGGAGAGGATTGTCAGGGAAAATGGTACACAAGAATGGCCCACTCAATAGACAGGGTGTCAACTACAGAGAAGGCTTGCAGGGCAGTCTGGAGACACCCAGTGTAGACAGGCGGCGCAGTGGCAGACCTTCGTGACTTATCTGGCCCTAGTAACTTGTAGGGTAAGAGTGCTTGCCCAGGACTTCAAATTCCTACTTCAGTCTTCTCTGGGTTTCAGCCCTTGGAACTAGGGCACACTCTTGAGGGCATAAACAGGGGTGCAGGTCTGGGTTCAGAGTAGGACAGGGTCACTTTTCACTGGGGCTCAGGGCCTGCTTGCAGGAAGGAGGCAGCAGTGACACGGGACTCCTCTGCTCCCAAACTCAGTAGCACTTGTACATCAGAGTGCTGGAATGAAGGCCCTGCAAACTCTGGCTGGACTTTGGGGCCAGAGATGACTCTGTACTAGGGACAAACACAGGATAATGTAGACTTCTGCAGGGTCCCTGAACCCAACTTCACAACAAATTATCTTTTTATGATGAGGTCACAGTCTCACCTGCCAAGGACAGAATCCCCCCCCCACTTGACCACAAAGGTCACTGTCACTGTTGGGCTTAGGATAGGGTCTGGCCTGCCCTCGTCTGTCTCCCCAATGGGTTGGAGAGGAAACTGTATCAGATGCTTCTCCCCACACCCACCCAACAGTAGCTGGGCTAATAAAGGAGGGAGGGGAGGGTCTCACTAGGCCAAGGAGGAATAGACACTGAAGAGGCTTTGTTCAAGCAGGTAGCCTTGAGCCAGTGGCCAACCAGATTTCCTGAGATGACAGGACAGAGCGGACTGGAGACCCAGAGAGGTAGAATTGCCAGAGACACCAGTTCCCAGCCCTAAGTCTCCAGACAGGGCAGAGACCAGAAGGCAGGTCAGACTTGGGCAATGGTCTCAGTAATGCCTCAAGTTGAAGAACCCCACACTGGTGGGCGATTCCTTCACTGTGACAGTAATGAGGTTGGCTGTGACATCTGTGACAAAGACATGCTCGATGAGGCTGCGGGTTGGTTTCCAGTCCTGGTTGGTCTGGATAGATACCGACAGGTTCTGCCCTGCGCTGGGGAGTGAGGATGAGTCAGGGTCTGAGTCAGAACTACTATTCTCCTCCCCTGTGCTCATCTCAGACAGTGCAGGTGCCTTGCGGCCTTCTGGGGCTGTGTGGCCCTCTTGTCCACTGGCGGCGACGATGCACTTAACACTGTCCCTCTTGACAGAAGGGGTGGGAGGAGCTGTAGCCTTAGAGGCCAGTTTTTCGCCTTTGCTGTTGTCTGTGGGTGTGCTGGTCATGTTTACTCCTGTGAGGCCGCCCCCAGGACCTTTCCCTGTGGCTGTGTTGGTGGCTGGAACGGCCTTGGTGGCTGTGGCATGGCGGGAGAGCAGACCCACACCAGGCACTCCATTTTTGACACTCTGTAAGTCCAGAACCTGAAGGCTCAGTTCCTGAGTGGGGGCCAGCTGGGAACCTGGACCTCCTGAGCTGCTCCCTTTCGGTTGCTCTGCAGCTCCACTGCCAGAGGCCTTTAGGACCTTGCTTCCGGGAGGATTCATCCCCAACTCCCCTTTCTGCGTCCTCACTTTCAGGTCCAGCCCCAGGCTGCACTTGTTGGCAGCCTGGGCCTTGAGCGCCAGTCGGCTGGCAGTCTGAGCCTGACTTTGGCTCATGCGGTTCATGTAGTGTACAATAGAGCTCTGCCAGCTGATGCCACCATGGTTAGGACTCCCGGCCATGCCTTTCATCAGACTAGCCAGGTTCTCTGGGGTTGCTATGGTGCTGGAGCCACTACAGGCCTCTTTGGTGTGGGCTTTCAGGGCTGCCAGACCTGCCACAGGAGCACTTAGTGGAGGGGGCAGTTTGCTGGCTGAGGTCCCCAGGTCCTTCCTGGTACTCTTCAGTACCTTGGTCAGGCTTACAGGTCTCCGAGCTGCCTTTTGTTCTGGGGGCAGGGGCTTGCGTCCCCGTTTCTTGCGAATGGGATCTTTCAGCTCTGGCTTAGCCACCAGGATCTGGGCTTTCTTCTGAGGCACTGGGTGTGTCTCACGGCCCCGGGGGCTCCTCTTGGAGTCCAGATCGCTGTCATCTTCTTCTTCATCTGAGGAAGAGGAGGATGATGTGGAGGAAGAAGAAGAGCTGCTGGACTTGGACTTGGATGGAGCATCTGGTTCCTGAAAAGACAAGTGGGTGGAATTCAAATCTCTGTCTGAGCAGTACCTGGTATTCTACAACCACAGTACCAGGGACCTCCAGGAGCCAGCAGCCATGGAGGAGTGGCTATACTTGTCCAAAGAGGTGAAACCCACTCAGTGGTATGCTAGGGTAGACTCACATCTCTGCTTTGGCCACAGGTCTAGGGAGTGAGGCCCAAGTAATGATCAAAGGCAGACGTGAGTCTAAGGATAGAGCCCCTTCCCTACCCTGCTTCTGAACTGTCCCTGGGTGAGGAGTGACAGGGAAGGTGCCATGGGCCCCCTGGGGCATGGGAGGCATCTGTCTATCATCACAGAAAGGAGGGGTCAACAGGACATCTTGGGAAAGACTTTAGCACAGCATCACTGCTTCTGTTCTTATTTCCTGGACTTGCCCAACTTGTCCATAACACAGACCCAAGCATCTACTGCACATTGCCTTTCCTGATGGAGAGTCTCCAAGGTGAGGGTGTTGGGCATGGCTACTGAGTCTGCTGCTGCTGCTGCTGCTCTCCCGGAGGACAGAGTGCAGAATGAATTTGGGCTGAGACAGGAAGCACCCGAGGAGGCCCCAGGATGGGAGAAGCATGCATTCTGCTGCCTGCTGGTGCCATCCACCAGCACACAGACGCAGATGCCTGAAGGGGGCCACAGGAAAGAGGCCTGCCTACCTCAACAGTTCCCCTGGAGAACTGAGCAGCAGGCTCAGAGCAGCACGGGTGGGTAAAGAGCCAAAAGGAAGCAGCACAAAGCCTGTTGCCACTCACCTTTAGCTTAGAGCGCCGACTGCAGGAAGACATGACTGTGTGCTTCCTTGGCCGGCCCCTGGGCCTCTTGCCTCTCTTCCGGTTCTGTACCTCCTTCTCATGTTCCCTGGAGACACAGCACCAATCAGCTTTGAGAAGTCCTGCTTACAAACCCTTCTGTGGCTCCAGCCTCCACCCTCAGCTCCCAAGGGATTCCTGCTGCTCCAATTAGAGGCAGCTTATCATCAGTTTTGCAGCAAGGCTCAGTCCTATCAGAAAACCATGGGCAGAGGTCCAGATACCAGCTCAGGGGTGCTGGGCCATGCTATCTTTGCAGCCAATCCATTTCACTTGCATTTGGCTAAAATGGAGCTGGAGACAGAACAAAACTGGGAACTGTCCTATTTTCCATTAAGAAAACTTTCTGTAGGTGAAGCCTCCATGGAAGGAAGTCCTAGCTCTCATACCCCAAAGCAGCCTTTGAGGCTATATGGTCTAACCTGCTCATTCCCACAGACTGTCTTCCAGTAGGTACCAAGCACAAGAAACCCTGCCCTGCTAGCCCAGAGGCTGAGGACTCCAGCTTGCCTTATGCTTGTCAGGCTTCTCATAACTGTCTCTAATTCCAGCTCCATGGGATCTGACCCCCTCACACAGACATACATGCAGGCAAAACACCGATGCACATGCATGCCTCCCTCCCTCCTCCCCCAAACAGACAAATGCAAAATCTCCCAGGCTAGGAGAACCTTGGTTCCTGCAACTCTACACTTCAAGAACAAGAAGGCATCTCATGGCTCTGTTGACCGATCATTACCCATCCTATGTTGTGACTCTCACCTTCCTTACACATAGTGGTCCCTCTCTGACTGAGAAGCTAGCTGCCAGCTCCTAGTGTGCAGAGGGGTGTGTCTGGATGCAGGGAAGAGACTGAAAATCCTGACCTTTTCATTCCATGTTGTAAAACAGACTATTCTTTTGGATATTTTGGCTCTTTTTGAATCTAACCAAAAGCCATGTGAAAGATGTCCTCTCAGTGGAGTCCCCACCTCAGGCTGATGCCTTTGAGACAGGGTCTTGCTCCATTGGCCAAGCTGTTTTCCAACGGCCCAAGAGCCCCTCTGCCGCCCTCAGCTTCTCTAGCAGCAGGGGCTGTAGGTGTGTATGATAACACCCGGCCCAAGGATGTCACCTCAAATGCAGAGAAACATACCAGCCCTAGAAAGTGTCAAGTCATCCCTCTGGGGCTTAGAGGACCAAGCTATGAATTTAATAGAAGGCTATGAAGTTGTTATCCATTTCTAAAGAAATCCCAGAAAGTGTTAAGCACTCACACATCCTGCCAAAACTTATCCCCTCCCAACCCTTTTTGCAAAATGTCCTGTTACAGTGAGAAGCACAGGCTCAGCTACCAAAGAACAAGCTGGCTAGATTGACCCCAGCTGGGGAGGCTTTTGAGTAAACCATTCATCTGTCTCTACTGACAGAGCCAGCTTCTGCAGTGAGAAGGTGTCTGCTGCTACCCACATGGTGCTGTGTTCCTGGACCCCCCCGCCCTGGGATGATGGTGAGCCTCACACTTCTGCAACACATCGTTCTCAACACCATCCCACACAATTCTCTATCTTAATGAATAACTGTCACCTAAGAGCACAAGTGTCAACTACAGTTACAGAAACAGATCCAAGAGAAGCCTTGCAACCTCAGTGCCATTTCACAGCCTGAGCAAAACATCACACACATCTCTCTGCACTGTGGATTTCAGACCCCTCTGGATCCTCCCTGCATCACAACGCATCCTGCCAGGGACGGAGGGACAAGCTACTTTTTATGGCAAGCTTGCAACCCTAATTGCTATTACTCAGCAGAACATGCCAACAGAAACTACAATTTTTGCACAAAGGTTCATTTTGGAAGTCTGACTGGGAAGCCTTGAAGTGTGCTGCCTCTGTGCCACCCAAGTAAGCCTGGGGACAGGCTCCTGATGAGGCTTCACACCACAGCCTCAGGCCACTGTATCACCAGTCAATTCAGCCCAACTCTCCCCTCCTCTAGAGTGCGGTTAATGTCCTCACTTCTTTTGGAAGGCTAGGAGCAGCCTTGGGTCCAAGATGTTCTCTTCTGGCTCCCAGCTGTTGTGTCTGGAAAAGTAAAAAGCAGGGCTGGTGAACAGCATCCAACCGGGCTGCCAGGGCAAGGGACACCATGCCGAGGCAGTCCTGAGGTTCCAGAAGCCCTTGAAGTTACTCAGCATCACAGCCTCAAACCAACAGGCAAACTGCCACCTCAAGCCCCAAGTCCCAGCAGGCCACAAGGGGACTCAACAGTCTGTGCCTGGGAAGAAAACAAATCCCAACAAAGAGCAAAGCTGCTGAGGAAATCCCCCGAGCCTGGCCCAGAGCCAGGAAGGGAAGGGAAGACAGGTAGGGGAGGGGGAGCTGGGGAAGCAGACAGAACAATGTGGCTGACACCACCGAGAGCGCGGGCAGAACAGCGGGGTTTGAAGGGGGCATCGGGAGGGGATAAGGTCCAGGATGGAGGTTGCGGGGCAGCTATAGAAGAAGCTCCTTCCGGAGAAAGCCCGGTCCCTTCCCTTCATTAAGCAAGCGCGGGGGGGGGGGGTCGACAAAGGGGAGCTCCTACCAGTAGGAAGCTCAGGTTACAGCGGGATAACTTGGGAAAGGGGAGGGGGCCGTATCCCGCGCCTGCCACGGCCGGCTCCAGGGCGGGGGCGCATGCAACAAATGGGCTCCAGAAGCGCGCGCGGCGCTTAGGAGGGCCTGGCTCGAGGGACTCGGGGCTGGAGGCCTCCCTGCCCGCTCCCCGTGGGCTCGTAAACAAAGGGCATCGCCGGTCGGCCCGCGTCCTCCGGGTCTCGAGCCAAAGAACTTCCCGCTCGGATCCGAGAGGCCAGGGTCCCCACGCCGTTCCCACCCAGACCGAGAGGCGCGCGCGGGAAAACGGCCGCGCACCGGGGACTCACTTAGAGGACCAACCGCGCCACTTGACCAGGTACTCCAGCTTGCCCTGCAGGGAGAGAAGAGTGAGCGGTGAGGGGCGCAGAGCGCCGGGTGTGCCGGGGAGCGGGCGGGGACGCACGCACGCACCTTGCGGAGCCGCTTGCTCAGAATGCACTCGGCGGCGAAGACCTGCTCGCCCACGCTGCTCAACTCCTCCATGCCGCCGCCCGCCGCGGCCCGCGCCCCGCAGACCCCGGCCCACTGTCGCACACAAAGCGCCGCCCCCGCCGCGCCCCGCCCCGCGCACGCGCGCCGCAGTCGCCCGCGCTGAGCAACCCAGAGCCTCCCGGCCAATGGGCGCACGGGGCGGGGCGCGCATTGTTCGCGGTGGTGGCCGCCAGGACCGGTCTATGGGGTTGGGCGCTCTTTGAGCGTCTTGGAGGGGCTGCGTGCTCCGAGGATCCTCGGGTCCGACCACTGATCATTTGTCCCCGCGGAAAGCCATTGTTTGGGCCGAGGGCGACGAAGTGAGGAGCACTCGGCGCTTCCTGTCCCCGCCAGCGAGGGACGCTGCATCCTCCTGTATAAGTGTACCCCGATGCTCCAGGGTCAGGGGTGCAAGAAAAATACAGGGTTGGGGAGTGGGATGGACACTGAAAAGCGAACCTTGCAACTCTCCTTAAGGTATAGAGAGAAAAAATTGAGGTCCCTGGAAGACTGAACCCCAAATTCTTAGTAAAGAGCTGTGAAAATGGAACCTGGTTCCTTAGACTTTTAGTGCACTCGTGGGGATACCACCGTGGTTTTTTCCCCCTCTCTCTTTAGTTTATTTCACGACTTTGGTGACGTTGACGTGGGCCCGAGGGGTCGGTGTGCAGACCTGGGTGTGATCTGGGATTCTGTCACAGCTCGCTAGGCTCTGGCAGCAGAGTTTCGGATCAATTTCCAGTGGTAGAGGCTGGGTGGCCCCGGTCCTTCCATGTCGTCCTTTTATTTTCTCGCTCAGACATAAATTCGTTGAGTAGCCTCTTTTGTAAGTTTTGAAGCCAGTCAAACACATGACAAGGGAGTTTTTTTCTCATTTAATAACCAATGAAAACCCACTTTCTGGTTTTGCCTTTTTCTTGGACAAAACTGAACATCCAGGCTTATTTTTGTAGGAACTATGCACGTAATGGTGAACTTATTTACGGAGGAGAAACTTTTTGCTTTCTGCTTTGAGAAACAAACATCAGGAAACCACGCTTGGGTTCTGGGATTTAGGGGTATTCCTCAGTTTAGTTGGTTAGTTAAACCAGCCACCTACTCGGTTCCTTGGGAAGAGCTTGCAACTGTTTGCAGAGGGGGAGGGAAGGGGCCATTTTCCTTGAGAGCGCAGAGACTGCTCTTTTAGGGGCTTCCTGCGGTAGTGGAAGAACAAGCCAGAAGCGAGCCGAGCCGCTGCAGTCTCCCAGCCAGCTCTTTTTGTCTGTGTTCAGATCAGCTGGGCAGTAAATGGTAGAGCGGGTACAAAGGTATGTTTATTATAATCCTATAAATAGGTGGATCCATTTCAGCTGCTGTTTGCTGAACATGATTCCATGGGGATGTAACATTTACTGTTAGAATTTTCTCACTTTCCTTTTTTGGAACAGGTTATAGCAACTGCTTTTTATTTAAGAAAAAAAAACTTTTAAAAATATACAAGTCTCTCTTTTTTTCTCCTGTCTGCTAAGAAATATTTAAGAGTCTGATAGGAACACACTGGGGGAGAAAGTCCCCTTCCCTGACATATGTCTATAGCATACCTCATGTACTCAACTTTGGACACCCAGTTGGGGGAAAAAGTAGTTAAAATAATTAATTTGGAGAAACAAATACAACCGACTTGACTGGAATGAAGCCAGTGTATGATTCAGAATTTGTGGCATTTCTGACTCACAGCTTAGGCATTTGTAGTGTAAGTTTCCTTTTCATTTACTCAGAAACAGATATTCAGCATTTACTACTAGATAGAGAAGTGAGTCCTTAGCAACTGCCAGATAAGACTGGCACAGGTTCTGAGTTTGAGGATCAATCGACGCTGTCACCTGATGCTGAAGGGTTGAATTTGAAATTGTATTTCTCTTTACTTTATTGCAATTCAAATAGCTACTTGAGGCTGGTGGTCACTCACAGGACACTGAGCCAGTCCACAAGAACACAGTTATATCTTAAGGGAATTCTAGCTCTGGAAGTCAGCCCTGGACCATTTGTGCATACTGATAACCTGAGAACTTTTAGAGACTGTGTAGGGAAGATGGTAGAACTGCACACACTGGGGAGTGGGTGTCTGGTTAGGGTCACTCTGCACAAACAACAGTGTGGACAAGTCTTATTTGTTTGTTGTTTCCTGTAGATTGGACCCAGGGCCTTGAGCATGCCAGAGCAAGCACTTGGCTGCTGAAGTACATTCCAGCCTCCAGTAGACAGAAAAGATTGGAATCCTGTTTTTTTTATAAAGGAGTAAATACGGGTTGGAGAGATGCCTCAGCAGCTAAGAACACTTGCTGCTCTTAACTTGTAGAGGACCTGAATTTAGTTTCTGGTTCCCATATTGGGCAGCTCACAGATGCCTATAATTCCAGTTTCAGGGGATCTGATGGCTTCTTGTGGCTTCCAAGCGTACCAGGCAAACATGGTACACACACACACACACACACACACACACACACACACACACACACTCAAACACATTAAAAAAAAAGCCTTTATAATAAAAAGGAAAGTAGAAGCTGGTAAGAAAGAAGCCTTAGCTTAAGAGTGCCTACTGCTTTGCAGGGGACCTTGGCCCTGTTCCCAGCACCTGTATAAGGTGGTTCATAACTGCCCCTGACTCCAATTCCAGGAGATTTGATTCCCTGTTCTGGCCCCTGAGGGCAACTGTACACATGTATATACATATACTCATGCAGGCACACAGGAATATACATAAATAAAAGTAAATATTTTCAGCTGGGTGTGGTGGCACTCACCTGTACTCCAAGCACTCGGGAGGCAGAGGCAGGTAGATTTCTGAGTTTGAGGCCAGCCTGGTCTATAGAGGGAGTTCCAGTTCAGTCAGGTCTACACAGAGAAACTGTCTCAAAAAAAAAATTCCAAATAAATAAATAAACAAATATTTTCATTCAGTGCTTGTGGTTGGTTTGAGAATCACAACTACAGGGGCAAGGAACAAACACCAACCCACAGCCAATGGCAGGGGAACGGAAAGTATCCAGCCACCCTGTGTTTGGCAGTTAAAACTAGATCAGCTTAGAAACAATCTTACAAAATAGCTTCTCAGCGGCTTATTTTATGTTTAGCTTTGTCACTGTGATCCAAAAGCAGATCTTCCTGGTCTGGTGTCTACATGAGCTAAACTTAGGATATATAATGAATGTCAATACCTGATGTTTAATTGCCCCCATCTCTCTCAACATTCCCTCTGCATTTGCAAAACTGAGGTGTGACTTACAGGCTCACTGTGTCAAGAGATGTGGTTTCTGTGTATATAATGGGTAAATATTATCCTCACACTCCACATAGTGTTTATGTGTCAGTCAAAATACCCATGGTTGGCATGCTTGCCCAAGTTCACAAGCCTTTAGTCCCTATGCACACAATGCAAAATATTAACGACCCCCCCCCCCAAGCTCACCCAGCACTCTCCTGGGACAGTTTGCAGCTCTTACCATTTGGGACACTTCCCAAAGTCTGTCTAAGCCTTTAATTTGGAGATGAGAAAAAGAAATTCAAAACTGCTTTTAGTGCATGCCTGTGGCCTTCAGTATTGCCTGCCCTCTGACTGTCCAATGGGGACTCAGTACACTCTATGAGTTGGTGTAGCTTGCTCACTAAAGCCTTTCAAGATGAACGGGGTCCCCAGGGGCAGCCTGTCTCCAGGTATCACATCCTTGTCCCCAGAACCTCCCTCAGGTCACCTAGTCCATCTCAGTACCTTTAGAAACAGTCCCAGGCTGGAGACATCCTAAATACCAGGTGTGTACCACTGTCTCCACGTGCATTCATTCAATGTCAGGGATGCTAGGTCAAAGGGCGTGATTCTTTTCCTTCCTTCTGGTGGATATTTGTTAGGTATTTAATAAATCCTGAAATATCAGAGGCAGCACACAGTCAAATCCTAGGCAGACAGTTCAGGAAATCCTTGATCTTTGAATACAAGGATAAACAGCTGAGAGTCAATCACACACACCTTCAATCCCAGCACAGGGAAAGCCAGGAGTGGTGACCAACATCCTTAATCTCAGAGACAGAACTTTTGTTTCTGTGAGTTCAAGGCTACACACTTTTAATCCTAACCTGGGTAGGATAGGGCTATAAGGACTGCAGAAATCCAGTAGAAACAGAAGCAACTGGCAGAAGCAACAGGCAGAAGAGACCAGGAGTGAGGCTGAGGAAGTTGCAAGACAGTTTGGTGAGAACTGACTGTGGGCTACCAGGCTAAGAAAACTCGGGAACATCTCAAAGCAGAGACAGACGCCCGACAGATGCCAGAGAGCCACCAGAGAGAGCTGCCATAGACACAGAGGAAAGCAGCTGAAATGCTGCTATGAGAAAAGATACCAAGCTGCACGGCTGAACAAGATGGGTTGAGTTCAGATGAAGGAGTTAGCAAATTACATGCCTGGGCTCTAGGTCAGTCAGCAATCGTCTGTGTGATTCTGTGGGACTGGGTGTATTTCTGTGGGACTATGGGTCTGAACCTCTGAGCTAGACCAGAAAGTTCAGGCAGAAATCTTTTACAACACCTTCCTTCCTTCCTTCCTTCTCCCTCCCTCCCTTCTTTTCTCCTCCTCCTCCTTTTTCTCTCATTGGGGGATGAAGCATTTTACACCCCTCATGTGTTGGTTGTTGAACATCTGTCTCTCATTTCAGCAATTAGCAATCCCACCTGGCTGGCTTTGGATTCAATATGCAGTCAAGAATGACCTTGAATTTTGGTTCCTTCAGCTCTGCCTGGGATTACTAGTTAGTTCAGCTCTGCCTGGGGTCCAGAGGACTTCTGAATATGATTGCTGCTTTCCAGGCGGAGTGGGCTGATGTACACAAACACACATTAGCCACAAGCTTGTATGGGGCTGACACACATTAACCATGGCCTTGCACACCCCACATTATCTCTTTACCTAAGGCCTCTGCCTCCAGGACAAAGATTAGTGAAAGAGGACTCAGAGTGCAGCTTTTCACTGTGAAATGCAGTATTTTCACATTTTATTTTATTTTTAAGCTCTGCCTCCCAAGTGCTGAGGTTAAAGGCATGCACCACCATGCCCAACATGCATTATGTTTGAGAAGGACAGATTTGAGAGTGGGGTTGCAGGTGCCACTTGGAATCACATGCATTTTAACTTTCCCTTCTGCTGAGACTTTAAACACAGAAATGCCCTTTGGAACACACATACATGCATGTACTCACGCAGGCAAAGACCTTTAATCTAGCTGTTGTTGGTGAGTAAGTGCAGAGACAGAAAGGAAGAATCCCTACTGAATTAAAATTCCCACCGAAATCAAAAGATCCCTTTGGGCTGGCGATACCAGCCTTAACAGAGACCCAACAACTCTAGTTCAATGTCAGAACCCAGAAGGTAGAAGGAGAAAACTGGTGGACAGAAGTTAACCTTTGGTATACAGGCACATACATGTGCAGTGCACACACATGCACATACACATGCAATACTACTAATAATAAATCAGTCACATGCATGCTTGACATCCTCCTGCCCAACCTGGATTCCTTCTCTGGAAGCAGCAAATGAGATCAGCCCCAGGTTGCCTTCTGAGTCCTTCATACTCTGGCAGGAGCAGGTAGTACATTTTCTCAGGGTGGCTCCCTGCTTGTTTTTTATTCCACAGATGGCAGCTCACTGCAAGACATTCTGTTCCTTGCTTTCTGTTTTAGCAGTATGCAGAGGGGTCAGTGCTCACCCAGTAGATGCCGGACCTGAGCCCTTTGAAGCCTTGGCTGGGTGACGTTTATTCCGGGTCAGATGTCTTATGGTTTCTTTCACAGGGTCTTGCTTGATAGAGGCGGGGCTGTCTTTAAGGTCTAGTTCCTACTGCTGTAATAAACAGTACTCTTTGCATTTGCACACCCACTTGTGCAGGGGCAGGCCTGCAGTGGAGGCTTCTGTGGCCACTGCAGAAGGACAACTTGATGGAAATGTCATTAGTGCTACTCATTACTCATATATATGGATGCTTTCCACGGACCCAGCCCCTTTGACCTGCATAGCTTCGCTGGGCTCCGTGTGCCTTTGGTCATAAATAACAGGAAATATAAATGCACAGCCAGGACTAGCAATTGAGCGCAGCAGGGTCAAAGCATTTTCTACCAAGTCTAGTGACTCATATTCAGACTCACATGGTAGAAGAAGAGAGAGAAGAAACTCCTTCCCACAGATCATCTTCTGACCTCCATGAATGCACCATGTCACCTATGTGCACACACACTATATATATGTATGTGTGTGTGTGTGTATGTATCCTGAAACACACCTACATATCCCCAAATACACACATATATATCCCAAAACACACCCACATATCCCCAAATACACACATATATATCCCAAAACACATCTACATACCTCCAAATGCATACACACTCACATGCACATGCAGACACACACACATCTCAAAACACCCACATACCACACCCCCAAATAAAATAAAGAAATATAGAGGCTGGAGAAATGCCTTAGTGTTAAGAGGTCTTGCAGCTCTTGCAGAGGACCCAAGCTGGATTGCTCACACCCACACTGGGTGGCTTACCCGCCATCTGTAACTCCACTTCTGCTCACCTCCTTACACACCTGCACTCAAGTGCATACATATTATGTGTAAATCATACACACATAATTAAAAGCAAGATAAAACATTAAAAGAAATACAATGAAAATGCAAAACTAGAAAGGAAATAAAGCAATTCTGAGTTCGGGGCAGCTCTAAGTGGCTTTGGGGGTATGCTTGTAGCATTGGAAGCTTGGGTTTTATATGCCCCAGTGTCCTGAGTAAGAGGGCTTGTTATGGGCATCAGTACTATGCCTTGGATTTGTGCTAACTGCATTCTTGGGTCACTGTGGCTCTTTGCAGGCTCCCATGCTGTTGTGATTCCCCTGATAAGGACATGTGTGCTCTCAGCTGCAGGATGTGGAGGGGGAAAGCATGGGGGACTTTTCCAGAAGGATCTGCTAGGTATACTTGGGCAGTGGATGTGCTGACTGCTCAATGAGGATCTTGAAGGGCTGGAGTAGAGGTGAGGAGGTAGAAGCCACAGCAGGACACGGACAGACGCAGAGAGCTTGGGGCTGTGGTGACATGGCTGGGTAAAGGTCCCTTTTTGTTCTTTACAATTTCTCTGCATTGCCCATCCCTGTGGGACGTCAGTTCATCTTGTAGGGAGGTGGACCGAGGTTCAACAATCCCACTGCTGAAATATGAACAGTGCATGTTCGGTCCACAGCTTAGGAAAATGACAAGGGCAAGACTTTGATCACTGGGTATGTACTGGGATACTGAGTCCCAGTTTGCTGGGGATGGTGTGAGCCTGGGACAGACAGTATGGATCACTGATGGACATATGTGAGGACATATATGAGAACACTTGCTAGGTTTGCTTAGTCTCACCTTGACCCTCTTTTTTGTTATCACCATTTTTAGTTTTAAAATCCTTATAGTAAGAACTAAATGTTTTTATTGCTCCAACATGACCAACATGACATGGACATGACATGGATTGCTAACTTGCCCTCTTTCCCAGAAGGATCATCTGAAATGTAGTTCTGTCCTGGTATACACGGCCACCCTCCTGTCTGCCGCAGACCATTTCTGGCATGAAAATTCCCAAGATTTTTGGTTAATTTAATTTAACTTGTATATTATTCTTCAATTCTTCTTGGTTTAAAATCCATCCTATCAGGGCTTGAATCTCCCAGGCAGGAGATGTTGGCATCCCCTTAATTCCCCATACTTGGCACAGAGCTGAGAGGCCAATCTTGGCCAATAAAAACGTGTGGTTTGTAGGTCAGCATGGGGTGGCTTCATCCCAAGACAGAGTATATTTGTGATCTGAAGCCCTCCAGTCCTCTGTGAAATTAAAACTCAGAGTAAAGGACCCTGGTAAAGGTTATTGGATGTGTGTGTACCCTGGCTGGGAACGTAATTGGCTTCAGAGTTTTGAGAATGTAGTTTTCTGATGAGTTTTCAGTTCATGCCTGTTTATTAGGCACCTCTACACATGAGGATCTCTTAAGGAAGGAGAGGAGTCATCAGATGAGTGAAATATTTATGTTCGAGTTCTGTCACTGCAGTCACACAAGGATGGGTCAGAACGCCTCCCCTTGAATGCATTGAGTGCTGTTGGAATAAATGGGTCATTGCAACTAAAGGTTTAGATTTTGCATTCTTTTGCTTTGCCCATTTTCTTTTCTTCTTTTGTTTTTGGAGACAGGGTTTCTCTGTGTAGTCCTGGCTGTCCTGAAACTCTCTTTGTAAACCAGGCTGGCTTCTAACTCACATAGATCCACCTGACTCTGCGTTCTAAGTGCTGGGATTAAAGACATATGCCACCATTCTTAGCTCCATGATAATTTTTTTAATAAGAGAAAAATCTTTAAAAAGTAAAAAATAAGAATTAAGAACAAAAACTAGCAATTTTTTTTAAGTGTGGGGATGGAATTCAGGACTCTGTACATGATAGGTAAATACTCAAATCCTGAGCCTTAAAGAGAAGCCTCACAAGTGAAGGGTCCATTACCAGGAGGATGATGGACAGCCTTTCAGAAGTCTCTGGGCAACCTCCTATCATGATCCCTACCTATATCTGAGTCATGCATTTTGCTGTCAGCAGCTGTCTTTTTCCTGTAAGTCACAGTCTCCTTGGAATACATTCACATTTATCTTTGTGTATCTTGACTCATTTTGGAATTCTTCTGTGGTGCTCTACATTTTGATGAAGCATCCACCATTGAGCGTTCTGTGTTGTCCTGACTGCACAGAAACTCAGTCTACATGCAGGCCTCAATCTGCTGGGATCTGTGCTGGGGGGATAGGAGCCTGGCATCATCCAGTGCCTCCTGTGCTCCTTCGCTAAGAATGATTCCAGAATTTGTAACTTCTCTGGTTCCTGTGCCCAGATGTGGTTTTGATTAATTAGAAGTCACTGGATGGGATTAGAGAGGTGCTGTAGGGACGGGACCACAGGTTTGGTTCCCAGCACCCACATTGGGTGCTCACAACTGTCTGTAACTCCAGTGGCTTCTGAGGACACAGACATAGGCTCAGGGCCACACATATACAAAATAAATAAGAAAATAAAGTAGATCTCTAAAAGCTACTGGAGCTGAGTATGGTGGCACACTCCTTTTATTTTAGCATTTAGGAGGCAAAGGCAGTTTGAGGCTAGCCTGGTCTACAGAGTGAGTTCTAGGCTAGTTAGGATTACACAGTGAGATCTTGTCTCAAAAAAATCAAAAAGAAAGAAGGGAGAGAGAGAGGTTTGGGGAGGGAGGGAGGGACACAGACAGACAGAGAGACAGAGAGAGAGAACGCAAGCAAGCTCACTCCGGGAATTTGTCAGTTGGAAGGAACTCAAATTCATATAGGTAATGGGATTTTAACTTGAAATTTTTGTCATCACACTGTATTCATGGCTGTTGGACTATGTCCCAGAATGGAATTGTGAGAGGGGAATTCTGAGCGCGCTTGTGAGAAAAAAAGAAAACAAGAGTCTTGTGACCTCACTTCCTTCAAAAACATGGCCCTATTCTTGGGAGGTGCCCTTGTGCCTGTCCCAGGGGTAGTGGATCAGAGTGAGTGTGCTTTAGATTATTCATAGTAACTGACTCATACATTTACATCCCTCTAAGGAAAAACATGATTTAGCCACGTGCGGCCTGTCCTTGTGACTGGATACTTTACTTGTGTGACTGTTTTTAACCCTCAGAGTAAAAATTGTTCGATGCTCTGAATAAAGTTGGCTATTGCGTGAGGCTTTAGGCCACCTCTTCCAGAGGTCCTGAGTTCAATTCCCAGCAACCACATGGTGGCTCAGAACCCCATTTAATAGGATCAGCTTCCTTATTCTGATGTATACATAAAATACATTAATAAATAACTATTTTTTAAAATTATGTTTAGAAAACTCAATAACACCTAATTACAACTTAAAAGGTACTTACCACTCAGTCTGGGTCACTAGAGTTTAACCTTGGTGGAAGGAGAGAATGAGCTGCTCTAAACCGTGTCCTGGCCTTCACATGTGCACGTTGACATTGGCGGTGTGTACATGCAACCCAGTCTCCACACATGCACACAAAAGAAAAAGTTGTAAAGTAAAAGAAAAGATTTGAGCATCTGAGAGTGGCTTGGCCCCAAGAGACAAGCCAGGGAGCTCTGGCTACAGAGGAAGGGCTTGTTTCTACTGTACATCCTCAGAGAAGAACCAATGCCCTGGGCTGGTGGCAACATGTTCTATCTCAGAGGTGAAGACCAAGTCCCCCCAGCCTCAGCCTCAGGCTGTGTCAGCAGTGGTTCTGAGTAGGTCTGTAAGGACAACAGCTGAACATAAGAGAGGGTCATCACGGGGTGGGGAGGGCACTGTGTCTGTGTTATGGGGCCAAAGGATTCCTGAGGCGGTGGACTGAATTGCCTTCCTTAAAAGGAAATGTCCAATCCGAGTCGTAGAACCCAGGCTTTGACCTTCTTTGGAAAAAGGCTTTCTGCCCATGCAATGAAAGTGAGCATCTTCGTTGGCTGCCCTGGATGAGGGTGAGCCCTGAACCCAGTGACAAGTGCCTTAGATGACAAGTCAAGTGAGACACGTATTTGTGGAAGGGAAGGCCTGAGCTACCATATCTGACTCTCTCCCATATATATTATATATGCACACATTATACACATGTATATGTAAAAATGCATGCTCTCTCTCTCTCTCTCTCTCTCTCTCTCTCTCTCTCTCTCTCTCTCTCTCTGTGTGTGTGTGTGTGAGAGAGAGAGAGGCCTGAAGTTGACATTGTCTTTCTTGGTCCACAGCTATTTTATTTACATGCTCAGTCACCAATTGGCTAGTCTCTGCTCCCCAAGTGTGGACCAACAGGCTTCTACATGTGTGTTGGTTGATTTTGTCAACTTGACACAAACCTAGCCATAACCTGGGAGGAGGGAACCTCCATCAGATCGGTCTGTAGTCATGTCTGTGAAGCATTTTTTAACTGTTAATTGATATAGAATGGCTCAGCCCACTGTGGGCAGTGCTGTCCAAAGGCAGGTGGGTCTGGGCAACATAAAGAAATTAACTGAGCAGGGTGGGGGTGGGGGTGGGGGTGGGAGTGGAGGCAGGCGCCTTAAGCTTCTTCAAGAGCTCTACTGCAGCTCCCGATGTGACTTCTCTCAGTGAATACCACGCCCTAAAGCAAACTGGGGAGGAAAGGGTTTACTTGGCTTACACTTCATCATGGTGTTGCTGTTCATCATGGAGGAAGTCAGGACAGGAACTCAGGCAGGCCAGGAACCTGGAACTGATGCAGAGGTCATGGAAGAGTACTGCTTACTGGCTTGTGCGCCATGGCATGCCCAGCTTGCTTTCTTATAGAACCCAGGACCACCAGCCCAGGGGTGGCACAATGGGGAGGCTGACTGCCATCACTAATTAAGAAATGCCTACAGCTTGATCTTGTGGGGGCGTTTTCTCAGCTGAAGCTCCCTCCTCTCAGATGACTTCAGCTATGTCTAGTTAACCTGTAACCAGCAGCAGAGTGACAGATTGCAGCCCGGAAGTGTAGACAAGGCAGCACTTTTCTAACTAGGTTATGCCTGGTCAGTGTTTTATCATAGCAACAGAGAGCAAACTAGAACAACTCAGGGTCTGGGGATTCAAACATTGCTCCTCATGCTGTGTGGCAGGCACTTCACCTACTAAACCATCTCTCTGTCTCTACCGTTTTTAAAATTTTGTTCTTTTAAACAAAATTTTGTTCTGGAGTTACAAAGTTGTGTGATGTCCTACGTGGGCCCTGGGAACCAAGCTTAGGTCTTCAACAAGAGCAGCCAGCGCTCTAACAACTGAACAATCCCTTGAGTTCCAGCCATATTTTTCTTTTTAAACAAATAAAAGTTTATTGTACAAAATTAAGGCTTCAGATTTCACAGTTCACCACAAACTTCACTTTTACTTCCAACCATTAAAATGACTTGACCAAATGCAATCAAAATGAACAGTATAAACGATACCAAGTCCTTTAAAACGGGCTATTCCAAATGTTATTTCTTGGCATAGGTAATTATCATGGCATGATTACCTTGCAAAGCATCTCCGGCAGCTCCATCCTGCCCATCACTTTTAAATTCTACAAATGCAATGTCATGCCTCCCAGGTATCAGGTGAACTTTCTTGAAACCAGGGAACTGATTGAACAGCATGAATAACATCATCTCATCCGTCTCTGCCGGTAAGTTATTAGAAATAGGATATAGTTTGGAGGGTAATGGGGGACCTGGGGATTTGGCCCTGTGTTTCCTTGTTCTGTGGATTTAGTTTTCTTATTTTCCTTCTCAGTGAAAGTGCTGTGCATTTTAGATACTATATTGGAATCTGTTTTTGCATACTGAGTTCATATTGGTTTACCATAAAATGGAAATCCTTGTAACTGTCTCAAAGAATTGTGGATGAATCCAGTTCCTTAAATATAACAAAAGCCTGTTCCCCTCATCTTCATGGGCCACAATATCTACCACGTGTCCAAGCTGAGAAAGCAGAGCATACAGGGATCTCTTCATTTCTTCTTTTTTAATTTTATCATTCATATTGTTAATATAAATTATGTGATCTGGTCTGATCTCCATGTTTGGGTAAAACCTTTCAAATAACCTGAAGTCTGTGCTGTCCCCAACCATATTTTTCAGTGGAGAGTAAAGTGCCATCGCACTGGCTCTGCCTCCAGTTCCAGAGCGCTTCTAGATAGTTCCTGCCACCGCTGCTGCAATCCTCAATCTATATGTGTGTCCACCCTCTTGTGGAGTGTGGGGACTCTGCTGGATGTCTAGGATTGAGTGGGAGTGAACAGACACACATCCTTGGCTTCTAAGCAGCCCCAGAGCCCCTCTGTACAGCTTGCCAACATTGTCTCCAGCACTTCCTTGCTGGGAGGACACACCCCTGCCTAGTACTCACAGAGTTACAGGGAATGACTGCTTTCCAGCTGAAAGATCCATGTTCACAAAGTGCAGCCTGGTCTTCGCCTTCCCGGTGCGTGTTCGTGGGCGGGACAATGTGGTTTCACCAACATCTGGACAGCAGCAGGAGCCAAGGGCCTGGATGGGGTGGGATTCAGGGAGAGCAGCCTAGCTCAGGGACAGTCTCAGTCTGTCTGCCTTTTCCTCCATGCCCTACTTCCCACATGGATCAGCTCAAAAGGGTGGACTCCATAACCAAGGAGAGAACAGCTATTGTGGGAAGCCTTTTCCCAATTTGCCCACCTACATCAGCCTGTGCGTCAGGCAGCCTGGTTCCTTCAGCCCCTTCCTTGGACAGTGACCTTTCAACTCAAAAGCCATGGACTGGATCTGTCCAGACAGTTTGTCCTCCCAAGACCTCAACTTCACTTCACCACATCCCAGGTCTCTTGTTCTTTACATCATGAGCAGGACAAGGACACTTTCTCTGATATGCATAATCCCCTGGGAGCTCTCTGAAGTCCTTCCTCTTCCAAGCTGGCAAACCTGTGCTGCTAGATGTTGTCCTGCTGAGCCTTAGACAATATAAGCAAAGGCCCCTGTGACCTCACAGCTCCCAAGTACGTGTGGGAGAGAACTGGAGCCCAGTGGCCAAGAGCCAGGAAGGAAGCCTAGGCCAAGAAGGGAGTATTGAAGGTAAGATGTAGATTCCTCCCAAGGCTGCCCAGTCAAACGTCCAGTTAGCTTGTGGAGCCAGGGTCTGTGTTTTCCTTATATAGTATAGTTCCATGAATGGCTGTCATCCCAGCACCCAAGAAGCTGAGGCAGGAGGATGGCCAGTTCAAGGCCAGACTGTCTCAAAAACCAAAACAAAGTTAAACAAATAAGGTAAGGCAGATTCACCACAGAAAACAGAAATGGAGTAAAATGCTGTTTGGGCATGAAGGCTGGAGTTTGGATCCTCAGCACCCACATGAGCATCCAGGCAGAGTGTGGGTACCTGTGTGTCTATGCTGGGGAGACACAGACAGCTGATCCTGGAAGTGCATTGGCCAGCTAGCCTAGCTAAATCAAGGAACTTAAGTTCAGCCAAAGACTGTTTCAAAAAGTAAAGGTAGAGGGTGCTTGAGTGATGGCTCAGTGGCTAAGAGCATGCACTGCTTTGACCTAGGTCCCAAGTTTGGTTTGTAGTCCCCACATCAGGTGATTCACAACCACCTGGAACTCCAGCTCCAGGAAGATCCAATGCCTCTGGCCTCCATGGGCACTGTCACTCAATTGCACATACTCCCCTCAAAGTAAAACAAAACAAAAAAAGAAAGAAAAGGTAGAGAGGACTGGAAGTACTTGGTGTTGACCTCTGCATATGCATGCACAGGAACACATATCCACACTCACAAGAACATGTGCCATGTGCATACAGCAGCATTCATAGGTATATACCATGTGCACACATCAACATGACACATATACCATGCAACATACTCATACTAATAAGTATATACACTATATGAACACACAGAAGAATCATATTTACATTTTAATGCATTTATATGAGATTTAAAAAAATATTTTATGCACTGAATTTTCCACATATATATGTCATGTATGCTCTTACTAAATATATTTCTATTATTATATTATGTGATATATACTATAGCAATATATTTTAAATTATATAAATATATAACATATATAATTATATATTATATAATTTATTACTAAATTCACCTTTTTGTTGTTTTTTTGAGACATAATTTCTCTGTGTAACTGCCCTGGTCATCCTGGAACTTGCTTTGCAGACCAGGCTGGCCTTGAACTCATAAAGGTCCATCTGCCTCTGCCTCCCAAATGCTGGCATTAAATTCATCAGCCACCACACCCAGCTAAATTCACCTTTTAAAATTAATCTTATTTTTGAAAAGTTTTATTTATTTTTATTTTATGTACATGAACATTTGCTTACATGTACATATGGGCACCACATGTTGCAGTGCCCATGGAGGACAGAAGAGGAACTGAATCCCATGAAAATGGAGTAAGCTATTGCTTACTTGGTAAGCTGTAAGCTACCAAACGGGTGAGGGGAGCCAAATCCTGAGTCTCTACAAGAGCAGCTAGTGCTGAGGCGCCTTTCCAGCTTCTTTAAAAATTAAATTTTTAAAAAAATTTTTTAAGATTACAATATAATTACATCATTTCCACCTTTTTGTCTTTCTTTCAAACCCTCCCATATACCCCCTCTTTGCTTTTTTTCAATTCATGGTGTCTTTGTTTTGTTTTTTGTTTGTTTGGGCTTTTTTTTGAGACAGTGTTTTTCTATGTAGCCCTGGCTATCCCGGAACTCACTTTGTAGACCAGGCTGGCCTTGAATCCTTAGAGAACTGCCTGCTTCTACTTCCTGAGTGCTGGAATTAAAGGCATGTGCCACCAACACCCCATGTGTTTTTGTTGTTGTTGTTAATTGTTACATGCACACACACACATACACACACACACACACACTCCTGAATACAGCCTGCTCAGTCTGATATGCCACTTGCATGTATGTTTCCAGGACTGGCCATTTGCACATGTGTTTTCAGAAATGACCACTTGGTATTATTGAATTACTTACTGATTGCTGTGGTCTTCTCTGGTGAGCATTGTTTCTCATTCTCATCAATCATTAGTTCCTGCAGATCTGTAGAGTTGAAGCCTCTAGAACTTTCCCACCCACTTTGGCATGTCTATGGATGTCCTTGCTCAGCTCATGTTTAGTCAGTCATATTGGTGAGATTTTATGGGTGCAGCTTTGGACATTACTAGGAGATACAATCTTACAGAAAGCAAAACAAAACAAACCTTTAAAAAAAGATACTGTGTTTTTCACATATAATAAAAGTAACAGATGCCTTTGGTAGAAATAGCTGATTAAAGTGAATACTTCTGAGATCATAAATGGATGTTCAGCCTGTCTTCATGTGTGTTTTTCTTGTGCCTTTACTCAGATAAAGACTCCATGAGAATGCTCTGTGGGCTACAGAGATCTCCCTTGTGCTTACTGAGGCTTGTAGCCAGCTTCATGTTTATGTAGGGGGCTCCTCCATTGCTTCCTCTTTGCTGCCCATTACACTCAGTGTTAGCTTGTGAGACTCACTAATCCATTTTCCCCAGCATCATAATGCATTCACTTTTTTCTGTGGGTACTGAGGATGGAACCCAGGACCTTGCACTCTCTAGCTGTGTGCTCACCACTGAGGAGCACCCTAGCCCTTGCTGAATGTCTGTCCTGTAAATTTGCTCTTTGAACTGTTGAGCAGTTGGGAAGTTTCCAAATATCCATCATCCACCATGCCCTCCTGGGGAGCAGCTTTGCAACCCTGACAGGGGATGACAATGGGACTGGACTCAAGATGTGAAAATTTAGGGTCAAAGGATATGTAAAATTTGGGTGAAAGCTAGTTAAAAGATACAGAGCTTTGATGAACAAAGTCAAATACCTTTTTAGAAGCTTTTGCCCACAGTTGGGGTGAGAATGCTTGTTCTCCTACATTCTCCTCCTCCTCCTTCTTGTGCAGAGGGATTGACACAGGCTCTTCATATGTAGCCCAGGCTGGCCTTGAAATCACTATGAGCTCAACAGGCAGTGGGGATTTTGTTCCCAAACCCCAGCCTCCCAAATGTTGGGGTTACAGATGTGGGTCACCACACCTGCTTGTTTCTCTTCTTCCTTGGCGCTAGCTTGTATCCAACTTGAAAACAGCTGCCACAGTATAAAGACACACTGTAGTCTGTTTTGTTTTAAGTTTTAGGAGGAAGGCTAAGACCTTTGTTTCCATTGAACAGTGGGTCCTGTCCTTCGAAAAGTGTCAAAAGAGTGTATCCAACTCTTTGACCCATATTCTACCAGGTTACACATCTTTCTCTTTCTCCCAAGACGGGGTTTCCCTGTGTAACAGCCCTGGGTGTCCTGGAACTCTGTAGACCAGGCTGACCTTGAATTCATAGAAATCCACCTCCCTCCGCCTCCCCAGTGCTAAGATTAAAAGTGTGCTCCACCATGCCTGGCTTCTCTTTTTCTCTTATGTCTGTACTCAACTTAGTTATTTTTCTCATCATTGTGACCAAATACCTGAGATAAGCAACTCAAAGAAGGGGAGCTTTGCTTTGTCTGAGTGTCTGAGGGTACAGCCTATCACGGTGGGGAAGTCAGGCAGCTGGTGGCATCCAATGTGCAGTCAGAAAGCAGAGAGAGGTAAATGCTGATTCTCAGCTCACTTTCTCTCTATTATTCAGTTCAAGACTCCAGCCCACAGCATGGTGCCATTCACATTCAGGGTGGGTCTTCCTTGCTCAGTTAAACACCCTCACAGACACGCCCAGCAGTGAGGAGACTCTGAGTCTCAGTCCAGTCAAGCTACTGATGGAGATTATTTATGCTAGGGAGCAGGGATGTTGGCAAAGCCATGTATCCAAAAGTCAATCATAGAAAGAAACCATGTATGCCGACAGCAGGACATGAAGAATTCCCCTTACCTCATTGCAAGAACCAACTGTTTAACCATGCTGTAGTAGTACTTTCTCATCAGGACTGCCAGCTCCAAATAACAATATGGAGACTTAATATTAATTATAAAAGCTCAGCCTTAGCTCAGGCTTGTTCTCAACTAGTTCTTATAACTTGAATTAACTCATATTTTTAATCTGTGTTTTTCTACAAGGTTTATTACCTCATCTCCATACTGCCCATCCTGCTTCCTCTGAGTCTGGCTGGCACCCCTGCCTTTCTTCCCAGAATTCTCTCTCTGCCCAAAAGTCCTGCCTATACTTCCTACTATTCAGCTTTTTATTTCAGTAATCACAGCAATACATCTTCACACAGTGAACAAATATCCCACAACATTTCCCCCCTTTGGTCTGATTAAAAAGGAAAGGTTTTAATTCTAATATAATAAAACTATACACAATAAGAACAATTATCAGGTAAGAATTTCATTCACCATGTCTAGTTTATTACTACTTGGCAAATTTAAAATCCTCTATTATCTATTCTCTCTTGATGAATCCAAAATTCTATACCTAAACCGTTTTCAATCATAACTTGTATTACCATCATAAAATATCTTTTTAGATTATAAGACATCTTCTTAGATAAACAACTTATATTGCACAGTTCTGTTTGGTATTATAATAAACCCTGGAGCCAGATATTGAGGGAAAACTGAAATATAGCGACAGGGAACAAACCACAGCCAATTCTCATGCAGTCAATTTCTCAGGTCGAATGGGGTGGCTTTTATCTCTGAGTCCTCAGACTGACTGGGTGCTCAGGGAAAGGAAAGAACTTCTGCTTTCTCCTCCTCAGCTTTCTTTCCCCATCCAGCTATTTCAATTCCTGGATCAACTTTCCTAGTTCTAGGATTAAAGGTGTGTGCCACCACTGCCTGGTTCTTCTTTTTGACCTTGAATTCAAAGATTCAGAGGATCTCTGCCTCCCTAGTGGAGTGATGGGATTAAAAGTGTGGGTCACCACTCCCTGATCTTCATGGCTTGGCTCTGTCCTTTGAAATTTCAAAATTTTTTGTTAAATATATAATATATCATCACAAACTTAAGCTTTTTATATTTCTCAACTATTTAAACTTTATATCACTTATGTAAATTTCTGACAACAAGATGAACTGTATAACTGTCTATTCTTCAACCCCATCAGAATCCTGAGAAGGATATTACCTGAGTAAACATGAAGTACAGAGCAAGCAATTTCCAAAACTATAGAAATAACAGACAGCTGACTGCCTGGACAGTCACCCAAAGTTTCTCTGTAACACTGGGGCATCCATCTTTGGCCTACAGGCCTAGAATATCTATCTGACAGATGTTTTGTGAAGATGTTTTGAAGGACTGTCCTACCTTATCTTTGCAAAAGTTAACAGTTGCCTTCTTTTATATCCTACTTGTCCAATTTGGACGAATATTCTCAGTAGTAAAGCCAGTTTTTTTGCCCACTGACTAGGTTTACCACAGTGAAATCAAGCTCCATAAGGAGTTCTTTTTGATGCCCACCATTATCTTTTGAGGTAAATCAGTGCTGCTAGGAGCAGAAATGTCTTACTATCATGAAAAGCTTTATGGCATATTCTGTAGGCCTCTCAAGTGTTTGACAACTTCCTGTCTATTTAAAATAAATCTCTGTTTGACTTTGAAAACATTTCTAACATGACTATAAATTTGATTGTCACAGATTGCTACAGGCTGTTCTATCTGGGCACCCCTTGTGGGAGGGGGTGAGAAGGTACAGCATCACTGACACAAGCATCAGGAGTCAGGTGAGCCACAAACAGCAGACTTGTTTACTGGGTGGAACCTATATACCCACCCCTGATTTCCCATTGGCAGCCAGAGATTCCTCTAGCTGTGTTATCGCTTTCTCATTGGCCTCTGGCATTTTGATGATCATGCCTCACCAATCACCAGGTGCAGCAGCAGACTCCAAATTGACTCAGTTGAAAAGGGCATGCCTATGCACATTACTCAGAACAGGGTAACTGTGGTTTTATCAAGCTAGCTGGCTGCATTCCCCCTATAATAAATGACTACTAACCTGCATTTTTAAATTATTCTAAATAGTTCATAATAATAGCTACTAACTTGCATTTTAAAATTATTCTAAATAGTTCATAATAATAGCTTTCAAGGACTAGAAATTTACATTACATTGTTAAATGGGCTGCATAGGTGTAGTACCTTAAACAAGAGAAAACACATATATATGGTATAACAAAAATAACCATGTATTTATATCAATATACAAAAGTCTATGCAATGTAAACTATTTGAGATTAATAGTTGTCCTTTTATCCTATATTCCTCTATCTTCCCCCACCCTAGTTTTTAAGTCTTTTTAGAAAGGAATCCTTCAATCTAAGCTCCTTTGCTTAGCTTATCCCTGACCATGACTAATAGCAACTTGTAAATAATCCTCCTAAATGCTGACAAACATCTGTAATCTACCAAATGACCAAAGCTATCCACTCCACTCCTTGGGAATGTGATTGCCATGTTCTCTAGACTGTTTCCTGTTGTTTGAGGACAATGACACCTTTAGGGGACTCTGAAATGATGGTCAAATTCTGGGAGTGAGTGCTAGCTGTATTATTTTTTTGTTTCATCTCTGAGTGATGGGAATGTGTAGATCTTATCTGAAGTCCTGGCTAGAGTAGCCTGTGAGGCTGGAACATCTCACCTAGCATGTTGAAGTTGTTCTGCATGAGAATTTTGAGGAAACTGCAACAGAATCATTCTGAGAGACTGGATCCATCACCTGGGCTCCAATGAAGATTGATGTCTGTTCCTTTTTCACCATGAAGGCAAAGAAACTTTCTTTCTTTCTTTTTTTTAAAAAAAGATTTATTTATTATGTATACAGTATACAGAAGAGGGTACCAGATATCATCATAGATGGTTATGAGCCACCATGTGACTTCTGGGAATTGAACTCAGGACCTCTGGAAGAGCAGTCAGTGCTCTTAACCTCTGAGCCATCTCCCCAGCCGCAAAGAAACTTTCAAAGGCAACATATATATCTACATTAACACAAGTATGAAATGTGTGGTGTGAACAAGTCAGCTAAAAATCATTTTTTTGTTCTGTGTTTGAGCAAGTAAAAGGCATCTGTCAACTTTATAAGTCAATTTGAACTGTATAACTTCCATCCATGCCATATGAAAGGATGGCTTGTTAATAAGTAATAAGGACTCCACAGCCAACAAGATTCATCACATCACATATAGTCTCATGGTGTTTTCCATATAGAAATGTCAGCATATATATCATCTGTCTTATAGTTTTTCTTGTCCCTTCCCCCCATGTCTGCAGCCAAGATCCTCAGGAGGTCTCTCCTGGTCAAATCTGATTTCTATTAACTTTGAAGGATCCATAGCCTTTTGTTTCCTATGGAAACAAAAGCACAATCTTTCTCCCAACATAACACATTGTCTGACCTCCAAGACATCTCTAAAGTATAGAGGTTGATTTAATTTTGCAGTACCTTCCATCCAAAGTCTCTCAGTAACTGTTGCTTTCTGTTCACTATCATTTAAAAAATTAAAATTAAGTACCATATAAGGTCTAAACTTTACCTGTTATAATATTTTCTATGCTTGGGGTTAGAGAGATGGCTCAGAGGTTAAGAGCACTGGCTGCTCTCCCAGAGGTCCTGAGTTCAATTCTCAGCAACCACATGGTGGCTCACAATCATCTATAATGAGATATGGAGCCCTCTTCTGGTGTGCAGGCAGAACACTGTATACATAATAAACAAATCCATCCTTATGTGGCTTTATATATATATATATATATATAACTTTCTCTTTAAAGACTTTATTATTTTTAAATTTTTAAAAAAGACTTATTTATTTATTATGTATACAGTATACAGAAGTGGGTAGCAGATATCATCATAGATGGTTGTGAGCCACCATGTGGTTGCTGAGAATTGAACTTAGGACCTCTGGAAGAGCAGAGTGCCCTTAACTCTGAGCCAGCTCTCCAGCCCTATTTTTAAATTTTTTAAAATGACTGTCTAGGGGGCTGGAGAGGTTGCTCAGCGGTTAAGAGCACCGTCTACTCTTCCAGAGGACCCGGGTTCGATTCCCAGCACCCACATGGCAGCTAACAACTGTCTGTAGTTCCAGTTCCAGGCAAACACCAAGGCAAATAGATAAATAAATAAAGTTTTTTTTTTTTTTTTTAAAAAAATGACTGTCTATACCCATCTTCTTTTCTTTCTTCATCACTTAAGCCCCCTTTAAAGCATATTGTACCTTTTTAGAGGATTTTTGTGTCTGGACCTGGCTTTCTGTGTATCAGCAGTATTTTTTGACCACATGAGCTAAGCTTTAAAGGGCTAGTCGACCTGCTTTGTGATTTCATTTAGTTGTTGGCATTGGTGGCTGGCTCAAGCTGGCAGCAAGCATTAGCCATCCTGAGAGACTATGGGTCTAGGAAACCACATCCAGCGTCTTATATCTATATCTATACATACACACATATAAATATAAATATATATGTATTTAAAGATTTGTTTATTATGTATACAGTGGTCTGCTTTCAGGCCAGAAGAGGGCATCAGATCTGATTACAGATGGCTGTGAACCACCATGTGGTTGCTGGGAATTGACTCAGGACCTCTGGAAGAGCAGCCAGTGTTCTTAATTGCTGAGCCATCTCTCCAGCCCCCACATTCAGCTTCTTGTCCTGAACTTTTCTTAGTTTTCTCAGGCCTTATGTTTGGATATTCGAGCCCCACATTGGAACTCCCCATATGTAGTAGTACTTTCTCATCAGGACTGCCAGCTCCAAATAACAATATGAAGACTTAATATAAATTATAAAAGCTTGGCCTTAGCTTAGGCTTATTCCGAACTAGTTCTTATAACTTGAATTAACTCATATTTTTAATCTGTGTTTTTCTACAAGGTTTATTACCTCATCTCCATACTGCCCATCCTGCTTCCTCTGAGTCTGGCTGGCACCCCTGCCTTTCTTCCCAGAATTCTCTCTCTGCCCAAAAGTCCTGCCTATACTTTCTACTATTCAGCTTTTTATTTCAGTAATCACAGCAATACATCTTCACACAGTGAACAAATATCCTAAAACATCATGTTCTTCCTTTGCTGTGTCTCAGGGAGGCAACAACCAAAATAGGCAGGTTCCTGTTCAGAACATCTACCACAAGATGAAATGTGGATTTTCAGAAACTATTCAATTGTGCTTCATTAAGGCAGCCTCATGTCAGCTGAGTGTGGACAGGCTTCAGTGAGACATGGAGTACATAAGAGGCCAAACACCTAGGACTTAGTCCCCAGCTGAGCACAGTTGGGGGGGCATAGTAACAATCAGAATGTAAGGGCACCCCCTGTAGTGGTATATTTCATATCAAATAAAGATTACTTGAAGATCAGAGTTATAAGAAGTAACAGAGAGAGAGTTAGCCATATATGTCAGGCAGTGATGACATACATCTTTAATCTTAGCACTCAGGAAGCAGAGGCAGAGATCCGTCTTGATCTTTGTGAGTTCAAGGCTACTCTGGACTACACAAAATTAATCCAGTCCAAAAGAGAAACAGAGCCAGGCAGTGGTGACACACACCTTTAATTCCAGCACTTGGGATCCCATGCCTCTGCTCTCAGTCCTTGGAAAGCCCTCACACCTTCAATCTCAGCACTAGGAAGTTTGAGAAAGGAAGTGATATGGTTGGGTAGGGAAAGGAATATAAGGTGGGAGGAGGGTTAGGGTTAGAGTGCTTGCCTTCACTTCCCTATTTAGTCTGAGGATTCATGGAGAGGGTCTTCCCCTTTCTGCCGAGGAGTGGCTAGGTGAGAAGTGGCTGTGGTTTGTTCCTCTGTCTCTCTGATCTTTTAGCATTTTCTCTAATATCTGGCTCCAGGTTTTTATTATAAGATCAATTAGGATTTATGCAACAGCCCCCTTTTGGTTGGAGATGAAAGCCCTTAGAAAGGATGTAAGGTGGACTGGAGAGATGGCTCAGCAGATAGAAGCCCTTGAAGCTCTTACGGGGACTCAGGTTTGGTTCTGCATCCACATACCAACACAGGGTAGCTCAGAACTGCCTGTAATCCAGTTCTGGGTGGTGGAGGGAATCCAAGGCCTGTGGCCTCTGCAGGCTTGGACACATATGGTGGTTTAGATGAGAATGTACTCCAAAGGGCTATATATTTGAATACTTGGTTCTCAGTTAGTGGAAGCATTTGGGAAGGATTAGGAAGAGTGGCCTTGTTGGAAGAGGTGGGTCACTAGGTGCAGGCTCTGAGATTTTAAAAGACCATTTACAGCATGCCTCCTGCTTCCAGATCAAGATGTGTGCGCTTAGCTGTTTCTGCTGCCACGCCCTTGCTCCATTGTCATGGACCCAGTTAAATATTTTTTTTTTAATAGACTTTCTTAGTCATGCTATGATCACTAAAGGAAGGTGGTTTTTCCCAGGGCGAGGCTTATCCATTATACTCCAGATGTGTTGACCCCTGCGATTTCCCCAAATGCCGGAAACTTGACTGCATAATTTGTGGTAGTGGGAGACTGCCTTGGTGCTCTCCCCTGGCCAAAAAAAAAAAAAAAAAAAAAAAAAAGTATGTTCTTAAAAAAATCATAAGGGCCAGGGGGAGTGAAGGCAGGAACATCAGGAATTCAGAGTATTCAAGGTTATTCTTGGCTAAGATATAGGTTCTTCTTGCCTGGGCTGCATGAAGCCCTGTCTTAAAATAAAACCCACCCACCCACCCCACTCTCAAGAAGAGGAGAAGGAAGAAAAGCATGAGCAACTGTCCAGGTTTGTCCCCTCCCTTTTCGTCTGTCTGTCTGCAATGGTGGCAGGAACAGCCTTGACCAGACATCAGCCCTTCTAGTGCCTTTTCCTGGACTTCCTGTCCTCTAGAATTCATCGCTCAGAATTCTTCTTGTCCACAGTGACCCAGTCTGAGGTGTGCTGTTCACACCGTCATATTGTGGTTGTGTGATCACAAACCAAGTGTGTTCTCGCCAAGTGCAAAAAGTATACAAACTGCCCTCATTGTTTACTCAAGAGGGGAGCATAGAGAGTGCCACTCCCAACTGAAATCAGCGTAGCTCTGATCACATGCAGGAGAGTTTGTGGCTTCTTGGGAATCTGGATCTACAATGAGAATTCCATTGCTGACCCTTGCTTTTCCCATCTCAGGTTCTGATGTGTAGGATGTGAAGGGTTGGTGACAAGGTTTATGCTGGCCCATCAGGTACAGATGAAGGAGAATTGAGCTGCCTGGGTGGTTTTGTGGTGATGCCCATCTCTTTTACCAAGTGCAGCTTTTTGTGCCTGGTGACTGTTCTCTTCAAGTCTGGTTTCCTTCAGTCTTTGCAAACCTTCTTCTTTTTTTTTTTTAACTCAGAGGTACTAGCCTCTGTCTTCTGGGCAACACTAGAATAGTGTCAGAGATGTGATTGTAATGTCTGTGAGGCCACAGCCACTGCCACAACCACAGCCACACACAGCCATAGCCACAGCTACACACAATTACAGCCACACACAACCACAGCCACAACCACACACAACCACAGCCACAGCCTCCAGATCTCCTTTTTTAAAATTAATTTTTAAAACGTCTTTTTCTTTTCTCTCTTCCTTCCTTCCTTCCTTCCTTCCTTCCTTTCTTTCTTTCTTTCTCTTGTAGATTGCCTCATTTTATCATAAATGGAGGGTGACCTTAAACTTCTGATCCCTCTGCCTCCCCCTCTCAAGCCCTATGATGACAGGTCTATGTCACCACATCTGACTTCACAGAACTTCATCGCTAAAACTATTCTTTATTTGAAAGTAATTCACCAGTCACCCAAGCATACGCCTACAAGGAGAGGATGTACATAATCTAAATTAAAAAAGCATTACTTCCTGTGACCTCTAGTGTTCAGTGGTTAAAAACCCATTTCCCACTCGGTGATTAACGAATTCATTAGCCGGCAGAATCTGCAGAAGTGCATGAAAATTCTGACAGAGGTTTATCACATATAAAAATTAAATGTTGATCACATCTCTTGGGGAGAGCACTGGCTGAGATTTTTAAAGGATTCTTTTGCCCCAGAGAATCTTGTGCCTGAGATGGAGTCCGGAGTCAGAGCCTTCCCACTGTTTGTTTTGTGGTAGAAGCTATGATGGGAAGCTGCTTCACTGTTTCACATGTCAATGGGGGAGGGGCCCACCAGGTCTCTTTGGACTTTCCCCAGAAACTGCAGGCGGTGCTCACTGTGGGTGTGAGTCCTTGCCTCAGGGTGGTGTGCTCCTACCCTGCAGCTAGGTGAGGACCAGGTTCTTCTTGCTTTCCAGTCCTCCTATCTCATGAGGTTGGGTGGATGACCTGGGGAGGTCCTACTGGAATCAGAAGGGGAAGGTGTCTTATTCCTCCTAAGGTTTGCTGATGCTCCCCCCACATCAATTTCAGGTATGCAACTTGATGCAAACCCAATATGCATCGTGGACAATGGGACCTCGACCAGATACTTAGCTGTCTGTGCTGGCAGTAGAGATGGGAATTCTGGGGACACTTCCAGATGGCAGTGGAGTGCGTGGAGAGGCAGGATGCCTGCGGGGACCACGCTAACAGTCCAGTCTTAGGATGCCAGGCGCTGACTCGCCACATCCAGGTAACAGGTGATTTCCATGGTACAGCACAACAGGTGGGGGAGTCAAATTGGACAAAAAGGCATGTGCTTATTGCGCATACACAGACCCAGGTGTGCAAACTTCTTCATCAGGGTCTACTTACTCCACCAGACCCTGGGGGTGTTTCCAGAGTGCCTTCTGGAATCCCGAGAAACGTGGTTGCGATCTGCGTACGGGTGTGTTGTGACCAGCGTGTATGGCTAGAATGTGAATTGCTAAAGGTGTGCTAGGTGCCAGTATCTAGTGTGCTTTGTGTGTATTTCTGTGTCCAGTGTGTGCGCGGGATAGGGAGGTGTGTGCAATGGTGTGAGCCATGAAGTGCAGTGCGTGCAATATTCCCGGACAGCATCTGTTTCCACCTTGCTTCTGCTCTGGGCTCAGCTCACATCGAAAGCAATGGTCCAGCCCCAGGCGCGGGAACAGGCCGCGGGTTACCATGGCAACAGATGCTCCTCCAACCCAGCGCCACAGAGAGCTGCTGCGGCCAGTCGTGAGGAGGAGGCTTGAGCATTTAGACCGATGACATGGGGGAGGGGAGCCGGGTCCCCGGAACCGGGATAAATGGGGTGTCCCAGATATGCGACTGGGAATCGCTTGCCAGCCCCGGTGCTAAGAGCTATTGTTATTCGATGGTCAGCGGCATGCGCGCGTGTGTGGTGTGTGGTGTGTGTGTGTGTGTGTGTGTGTGTGTGTGTGTGTAGGGCGGCAAGGCACCTGGTATCTCTCCTGCTGTCTATGTACTTGTCTGTTAGCCGTGGCTTAAGGAACTTTGTACCCCATTACACACTGACCATTTGGATTTAGAAACCTGCAGAAATAGGACCCTGCCAGAATACAAAACGGAGACTGATCAGGTGATTCTGAGCCTCTGGCTCTTTGTGAAAGGGCTCAACTCTATTGCAGTAGCACCTTTGGGAGGGCTGACCAGGTCTCACCAGCTCGAACTCAGACTGGAAGTTAGCTGAGACTGATTTCTATCTATTCATTCATAGATTCATTCATTCATTCATCTGTTCATTTCAGATTGTTGATGTTCTGGAGGGCGCAATGAGAAGCACCTGGACACGCAGATTCCCAGGTCCACCCAGATATAGATTCAAAAATATGTGGGCGAGCTCATGGGTGTGCAAGTGTGTACCCCGTGTTTGCTCTGCGAGGTGCTCAAATCTCAGATGTCTTAATCTGGGCATTCTTGGTGCTGAGTATGGGGAAATAGGTGATTTCCCTAAGGGAATTCAGAACGAGGCCTGGGCTTCAGTATCCTGGTTCTATTTTTTAAACCACCGCATTCACTTGGGAGCACCCTGACGACATCCGGGAGGCTGGGTCTGAGCAATCAGGAGCTGTCTTAGCTGAGGTTGCTCTCTACCACTGCATAAGCTGCCAGAGAAAAGCTTTTTTGGAGTTGAGGAGCCCAGGAGCGCCACCTCATGGTGACAGCCGGCATTATAGAATCAACTCTGAAGAGGCTGAGCCTCTTGACAAAGGGGGCTTTCTATGTCCTCACACGGACCACCCAAGTGGGTCCCAGGATGTTTCATATGCTGTTTCCGGTTGACAAAGGCCAGTGAAAGGGTTGCATGTTTCTACCACTGCCCAGCCATGTCCCTGTGGCTGCGGGATGCGGGGCATGGCTTTTTTCCGTGCTTGGGCTGAGTTGGGTCAGTGGTAGGCGTAACTTTGCTCAGAGACTCCCCATTCAGTGTTTGGGAATGTGCTGACCTCAGCCTGAGGCAGCTAGGATAGACCAGGGAAACTGAGCATCTCTGTGGCAGCCTAGGCCTCCCTGTGATGGCTTCATAGATGAGAAGAGCAGGTAGGGGCCCTTGGTGACTCCCGTGTACCCACCTGCTCTCTTGTATAGTCAACATCTTATTTTAAATCCCCTCTTTTAAAACTTACCTGAATTTACTTATTGCCAGACCTGCTGTGGTACACATTTAACCCCAGCACTTGGGAGGCAGGTGGATCTCTATGAATTCCAGGTCAGCCAGGGCTACATAATGAGACTCTGTATCAGATTAATTAATTAATTAGCTGTGTGTGTACACCCCTGTACATGTGTGTGCACTTGTATGTGGAAACCAGAGGTTAACACAAGTTGCCTTCTTTCACTGTTTTCTGTCTTATTTTTATTTTTTGAGATCTTGGAGTACAGCCCTGGCTGTCCTAGACCAAGCTGGATACAAATCACAGAGATCCACCTGTGTTGGGATTAAAGGTGTGCACCACCACTCTTGCCTCTCTCTCTGGTTTTTAAACTACACCTTTATTGTGTGTGAATGCTCCAAATTGGTACCGTGCACAGTTGGGGGTCAGAAGTCAACTTCCAAGGATTTGATTCTCCTGTGGATTCTAACTCAGGCCGGCCAGTTTGGTCATATGCGCTCTTTCCCAGTGAGCCTCCTTCCCAAGCCCTTCACCTTTTTTTTTTTTTTTTTTTTTTTTTTTTTTTTTTTTTTTTTTTTTTTTTTTTTTTTTTTTTTTTTTTTTTTTTTTTTTTTTTTTTTTTTTTTTTTTTTTTTTTTTTTTTTTTTTTTTTTTTTTTTTTTTTTTTTTTTTTTTTTTTTTTTTTTTTAAGGTCAGTGTCTGAATGAGAACTTACACTGCTCCACCTGCTTTTTTTTTTTTTTAACTTTATTTTATTTATTATTTATTTATTTGCCTTGGTGTTTGCCTGGAACTGGAACTACAGACAGTTGTTAGCTGCCACGTGGGTGCTGGGAATCGAACCCGGGTCCTCTGGAAGAGCAGACGGTGCTCTTAACCGCTGAGCCATCTCTCCAGCCCCTCCACCTGCTTTTTTATTTTTATTTTTTGCCTTGTTTTGGTTTGGTCCTGGAGATCCAATCTTGGTTCTTAGGCTTGGGAAGCAGGAATTTACCCACTGAGCCATCTCCCTGGCCCCTAACGTTTATTTAAAAAGAAAACAGTAACTATTATGCCTAAGTAAATTGTCAAGGGAAGTGCTAACCAGGAATGTCAAGCAGTTGAAACAGTTGTAGCACCATCCAGCTGTGGCCCAGTGCCAGATGGAGCTGGGACCCCTGCCCTGTGAAGGGAAGAGATGCTTGACTCACTCTGGAAGAGTCGGGAGGAGCAGCCAGAGACTCTGCTTCACAAACAAGTAGGCCTGAAGAGGATGGAGGGCATCTGTCTCTTAGGAAACGTGTTTATGAATGCTAACTCTAATCACCATGACCACCATGAGGCCTGTTTGCTTGTTTGTTTGAAACAAGGTCTTGCTTTGACAATGGGGCTGGTTTCAAACTTGCCATCCCCCTGCCTTAGCTTCCCAAGGGCTAGAATTACAGGCATGAGCTACCTCCTGGGTTACAACCCCCAGTTTTACAGATGAGAGAGGTAAGGTCCACAGGAAATTGGCAACTTGCCCAGGACTGAGGAATTGACCTTGTTCTGGGTGATTCCATATATACTTCATCCCTGTCTCCACAGGGGAAGCTCTGCTCCACAGAGAGGAACCCCCAGGTCACCTAGCATCAGGAGTCAGAGATGGGATGTCAGTCAACTTTATCCAGGTAGGGCAGCCTCCCAGGGTCTTTGACTGGAGTGAGGCCTGTGTAGGCAGGGCTGGAGCCAGAGTTTGTGTGTGTGTGTGTGTGTGTGTGTGTGTGTGTGTATGTGTGTGATGTGATGTGTGTGCTCACGTGTGCATGCACAGGCAGTGAAACTGGGTATAAGTTAGTCTTTTCCAGAATCCTATTTGATGTGGGGTCATGAGCCTAAGTGATTCTTGGGCTACTTAGGACTCAGTTCTAGGTTTCCAGGCAGGGAGCTCTGGAGGGTGGATCAGGCCAGGACCCAAGCTCAAAAGTTAAAGCCAAGCACAGAAGCAGAAGACTGGGAAGGGGGGACAGGCTTCTGCCTCACAGGCTCACCAGAGGACTGTATCTGGCGTAGTCACTGTGAGATTATTCCAGAGGGAGCTGGGCCTGTCCATCACAGGCTGTCTGCAGTATGATGGTGATGGTCTCCTTTCTGCATTGTTGGTCCCTTGGATTGTGGTTAATCCTTATACTCACATACAGAAAAAAACTCCAGCCAGGAAGTCAGGCCTGAGGGAGCCTGCCTGTTGGGGGCCAGGCTTGGGATCTGTTTGTCTACTCAAACCGTGGCACCCAGACACAGCTCTCAATATGGAGAATGAATAGGTCTCCTGCAGCAGGCCCTGGCCACCCAGCCCTGCTGCACCCGGAGCCAGTCACCCTGACTGTGTTTGCGCTTCCCACCTTGTATGTTTTTGCTGACCCACGGACAACAGTAGCTCCCTGTCAGCTCACAAAGGACCTCCTCATCCCGTTTCCTCTTTTAGTGCAAAGCCCACCCTTGTGCCAGGATCGGCCTGGCCAGCCAAAGAGGCCTACCTCGAAGCAAGAATGAACCGCTTCTGCTGCATTTGGCCACTGTCTTAAGGACTTCGTTATTTATGCTGTTTATGGTTCCTCTACCCATATTGGCTCTTGCTCTAATGTCTAGGTGTCAGTAATGGGACTTGGGCCCTATTCCCAGGGTGCTTTGCTAGACAGCGCCCTCTTGTGGCAGTTGCCAGAAGCCTAAAACTGCAGACGCTCTGGAGATAGTCTGGGGACCAGAGCGCCCTCCACTGTCCAGTATCCTGCCCTGTCCGGGCTCAGCCCGAATGTTCAGCCTCTGAAAGGGTCCTCAGCCTGCCATCCTTGCCTGCTTGAGTGTCTGTCCTAGGTCCTGGGTTGTTCTAATCTCCTCACTAATTTTGTGCTTCTGCCCCGGGTCAGAGCCCCACTTCACCCACTGTGGCCTCCCTCGGATGCTCAGTCAATCCTGCCCATTTCCTCCCTTTCACTAGGCATCTTGCACACACCCTTCAGTGCATACAAGCATTTTGCAATAGGCATCTTGCACACAGACATCATACACATAGCCTTCTAACCCACTGGCTTATTTGACTTTCAGAATCATGCCGAGCCCTGTGTGTGTGTGTGTGTGTGTGTGTGTGCCTTGAATTTCCTGCTCCACCTTGTGCTGGGCATGGCTGTCTCTCAGCTTCTCACTCCAGAAAGGTCTCTTTCAGGTTCAGGGACCCTAAATGGAGCCCTCATCTGCCTCTGCCTGAGGCAGTCCTCTTTCCATCATCTGCATGGGTTGGGTGAGCACTGTCAATTTTTTCTTTTTAAAATAAATTTATTTACTTTTTTTTAAATGTGAATTGGTGTGAACAGGACTTACAGACAATTGTAATCTGCCATGTGGGTGCTGGGAATCGAACCCAGGTCCTCTGGAAGAGCAGCCAGTGCTCCTAACCCCTGAGCCATCTCTCCAGTCCTGGGCACTGTCATTTCTTGTGTCCCTAATGCCAGAGTTAGGACCACTTTCCCATTTCTTTCTTTTCTTCCTTTTCCTCCTCCTCCTTCTTTTCTTTGTGGTTCTGAGGATGAGCCCAGGGGCTCTACCCCAGACTGTCATATTCACTGTGCATCATTGGGTAGGCCCTTGTTTTGTGATTCTAGAACTGAATGACTTTTTTTTTTTAATCTGGCCAAGGGCTGTGACTGCATGGGACAGAGTCTTGCCACTTACCATGCTGGGATGTCCTCAGAATGAGCCTGGCTCTTGGGACATTCTGGAACCAGCTAGCCTTAGGTCTCAAACCAGCTCAGCGTGAGGTTTGAGGCCCTCACTTCTTGAGCTCTGGATGGTTGCCAGAAGGAGTGGGCGACTCTGGCTGGAGGCATCTAGAGGGTTGAGGGGGATCTGATAGCCTGTCTGTTTTGCAAAGATGTCCTCCAAGCCTGTGGTAGAAGGGACCTCAAGAGTGTTTCTCTGGCTGCCAGGATGTAGAGCCTAGATTTCATCGTGGAATCTTCATTCTGGCTGCTAGGCTGGAGGTGAGAGTGGGGGGAGAGGGGGAGGGGAAGGACAGGGAGCTGGAAGGTGTTCTACATGGGAGGGGACTTCTGGCTGAGAAGCAGGAAGATCTTCCATCATCCACCTTCAGAGTGCTCACGTGCAGAAGAGACTTGGCTTCATTCTTTGAGTCTTCTCTGCTTTGTGGGCCTCTGAACTTGACTGAATGGCGCATTATGTATTAGCCAGAACCATTAGGATCCCCATCAACACCACCATCAAGTAGAGCTGACCGCTGAGTGGGAGAGCAGACCCTATGACAGACAGAAGGTCCAGTCAGAGAGGGAGAGGGTTGTGTCTCAGCACCATAGGTTTATGGAGGACCAGGGGCCCCAGCTGTCCTCATGGGACCCCAGGCTTCTCTCTTCACAACCCCCTTGAGATATGTGAAGTACCCTGATTGCAGGCTTGCAAGGTCACAGGTGTATATATGCCAGCAATGGGCCCCAGAGGAAGGGTGTCCCTGGCTCACCTGATAGTAGCATGGGTTGTAGGGTGCCAGGATGCCCATCGTTGGGCTCAGGCACAATGCCCAGCAGCTGGCACATGAGTTCATACACATGGACACTCTCAAAGGGTTCCACCTCTAGGCCTGCCTTGAAGCTGGGACCCACAGCCCGGAAGATGGTTTTCATATCCATATCTTCATTGTCGAAACCATGTTCACCTTTGTTGAACTGGACGTTCACTCTCTGTAGGGAGAGGCAAGAGTTCTGGGTCATTAATGGGGGACAACACTGTCTCCAATGCCGCCTTCCCAATATTTCCCTTCTCCCCCATGGGCTGGCACCCGTGTGGGTGGATGACTGTAGGAAGAGTTAACAGTGTATGTTAAGAGATCTTCTAGACTCCTATGAATTTGGGGACCCCAAAGATGGAGCCTCTGAATAACTGTGGATCACATGGAGAGTTTATGATGCTGAGTGGGATGGAGATGTCATCCCGAGACCACAGTTCAGGGGTGTGTGCCCATACATCCTACTTTTAGGAACCCCCCCCTTCTGTGACCTATGCCACCCTTGAGCCTAGGATTTCTGCACTTTACCCTAAGCACATACACATGTGCAATTCACACACTCCTGTCACGCAGTGCTGAGTGTGTTGCTTGGGTGTCTGACACCTACTGAGGGGTAGATAGAATCAGTGTGCCACCCACAAGCCATGCAGCAGCCGACTGACCCCATGGATGACGTAGCCAAGGTCACTGTACATGAGCAGGGATGTGATCCTGGAGTGGTTGGCATAGTGAAAGCGCTTGGGGAAGTCTTCTTTTTTGTACACATGCAGTCTGGGGTGGGCATCTTTGAGGACACTGTATACCTTCTCCAGCATCCCTTCCTTGGGGATCAGCATTCCATTGGGCCCATAGTCTAAGAGCTCGAACTCAATGTCCCGGAAGGTGAAGTTGGGGAATTTATGGAACTCGACTAGGTCACTAGCTTTCTGGTTGACTGTGGTCATACCGTGGTCTGATGTGATGATCAGGTCGAGGCTGTCTGTGAGATGGTGGCGCCTGATACTGTCCCGGAGGTAGCCCACAGTCCTGTCTACCTGTTTCACCATGTCCTTCCTCTCCTGGGACTCAGGGCCATATCTGTGGCCAGTGGAGTCTGGCTCCCCAAAGTAGAGAGTGATTAGGGCCACATCCTCCTCTGTAAACCACTTCATTACGGTGTCCACATTTTGCCTCCACTCCGTCTCATTTTTGTAATTGTGGAGGATGCCTTCCTTCCGGCTCATTGTCACGGCCTCTCCTTGGTAGGTGACATTCCCGCCGGGGTAGAAGAAGGAGCCAGTCTTTAAGCCCTGCGGGATGAGGTAGTATAAGCCCCATGTCCCCCCTCCCAGGAGCCTGCCTGCTTCTCTCTCTGCTTCCTTTTGCCCACTGACTTGAGGCCTTTTGTTTTCTGAAGTAGATCTTATTTCACAGATCAGGGGCAGGGACAATTGAACTAGAGGACAACCACCCAATGTCTTCAAGCACTAACTGAGAGTGTCAATGGGAAATGTGCCCACATGCCGTGTCCTTTAGCATCTGAGGCTCAGCTGTCCCGACCTCCAGTTTCTGTGTCCTCTGTCCACCTTGTCTTATCCACCAGCTCCTCTACTTTCCCATAAATTCTTGTTGCCCATTCTGTCTGTCCTTCCAACCCCTTTGTATACATGAGTCCATGGTTCCTACCCAGTTGCTCCTCACCCCCATTTTCTCCTTTAGATGGAGCATCAGGGGAGGCTGAGTACCCACTCTGGTTTTTGGCTCTGGAGTGGAGGCCCAAGGGCCATATGATAGGAGGCAGAAGTGGAAATGTGGTGGGCTGTGGGTTGTTTCTGCCCACATGGGAATTCTCCTCCCTTTGACTTCACTGCCTAGAATCCTCACTTGGAAAATCCCACCGAACAATGCAAATTGGGTCAACTCCTGGCCTCACAGCACACCCTGTTTAATCTTTGGTCCTTCAGCATTCAGATACTCAGTGGTGAGACTGGAAACAGATAAGGGCTCTTTGCTCAGCATTTCCTTATTGAGCTACCCATCGTGAACCTGATCTTCCTCTCCAGTGCCAAAAGGCCTGAGGGTGTGACTGTCTCCTTTTCCCTGCCTCCCCCTCCCTCTTCCTTCCTCCCCCTCCCCCATTCCCCTCCCCCTCCCTCTCTCCTTCCTTCTTTTCCTTCCTCCTCTCCTTCCTTCTTGGATAGGGTCTTGCCTATCTCAGATTGGCCTCAGACTTACTATGTAGCCAACAATGACCTTGAACTCCCCTGACCCCCCTGCAGGTGTACACCACCACACCAGGCTTTCTGCCTGGCTAACGCTAGAACCCAGAGCTTCATGCATGCCAGGCAAGCCCTCTGCCAACCCAACTCTGCCCTTAGTCCTGATCTCCTTTGAGACCATCTCTGAGCCTGGAGTGGTTGCCTGCATGGTACTCAGAAGTTCAGCGAGCAGAATGCCTGCTGTGGATCCCCCTTGGTCATGGCCTCAGTTTCCCCATCTTACCTGCCTCTGGGCTGTGATCCAGATGGGAATGCTGCCATTGTCCCACCACCTCTGGATACCAAGCGTGGTATGGTAGGGCCACTTCACCTTGGTGGTGGTATTGTAGAACATGTTATGTACCACACCATGATTCTCGATGTATTTGCCTGAGAAGGGGGGCATGGGGCAGAGCATGTGTGGAGCAAGCTTGGAGAAGAGACGTGTGAGCCACAGTCACCTGGAAGCCTATGCATACCCCGCTTTGGGACAGCTGTGGAACAAACCCTTGAGCAGATACCACCATAGAAGAGTCCTAAAGGGTTCTGAATTTGATGGAGGCCCCCTCCTTAGAGCAGTGACCTCTCACTTTTGACCAGGGTGCCTCCCATCTGCCACCCGATATCTTAGGTTCCTTCCATTCCCAAGCCCCATGCAGAGGCTGGCACTCACCGGTGACTAGTGTAAAGTGGCATGGGCTGGTTAGGGTGACAAAAGCAGGGGTCATGTACCGTGCTTTGACCCCTTCTTGAGCCATGGCATCCAGGTTAGGGGTGTCCACATCTTGGTCATAGTTCCAGCGAAAACCATCAAAGGATACAAGGAGTAACTTGTGCTTCTTTTGGACAGGAGCCCCTGCCCCACAAGCTGAGAAGATGGCCAGAGCCACAGTGAGGAGGACGGCTGAGTGTCCCATGATGGACTCGCAGATGAATAGATGCACAGACAGCTCAGACCAGGACTGGAGCAAAGTCTCAGGGTCAGCCAGGCCTCTTATCCATGCATCTCCAGAGACTGGCCGTCACCAGCCTAGACTTTGCACATGAGGGTTGTGTGAGCCTGGGATGGCCTCTATCTCTAATGGAGTCCCCTGATCCTCCCTTCCTCCCTCCCTCCCTCTCTCCCTCTTTATCTTCCAATGTTCTTCTCTTGGGGGAGGGGGACCCATGTTTCAGAGCCTGGAAGGTTGACTCTCATGGGAACTGCCGCCTCCTCCCCCTCAGTTTTTACAGCAATTCCCAGTTTCTCTAATCTCAGAGGAGAACCCAGGGTGGGTAGGACTCTGTCTTAGTTAGGGTTTTATTGCTGTGAAGAGACAAAGTGACTATGGAAACTCTAATGAAGGAAAGCATTTAGTTGAGGCTAGCTTACAGTTCAGAGGTTTAGCTCATTATCATCATGGAGGGAAACACAGCAGAATGCTGGAGAGGGGCTGAGAGGTTTATATCTGGATCAGCAGGAAGAGAGAGTGAGCCATGGGGCCTGGCTTGAGCTTCTGAAAACTCACAGCCCACCTCCAGTGACACCCTTTTTCCAATAGGGTCACACCTCCAATAATGCCATTCTCTATGAGCATATGGGTCCATTTTTATTCAGACCACCACAGCCTGCTCCTCAACCACTGATGCTCAAAGGCCTGGGTGAGGATCAGCTTCTCAGGCCCAGGCCTGCACTGACCCCAAGGTTAGCCTTGCCTACAGGGCATCCCAGCCTGGGCCCCTCTCCTCTCCTAGTTCTTGTAAGGAGTTCTGGGGTGGAGTGAGTCAGACATAGTCGGGAAGGGTGGCATGAGTGAGGGATGTGCAGAGTCAGATGCAGTGGGGGATGATGGGAGTGAAGGGCCAGATGTGCAAGGTGTGCAGGTTTGGCAGAAAGACAAGAAAGACAACACTTGGGTGAGTCATGAGGTAAAGCTGTCTGAGCCGCAGATCCACCAGCAAGCAGCCTTCCTCCTGACTCCTGCTCCGTGTAGTCACAGCCAGCAAGTGATGACCCTGCATGCGACACAGAAGCCATCGGAAGCCTCTGTTGAGGGTGCATCCTGGCACCCAGAGCCCACAGATTTCCACTTCTTGGACCTGCAGAGACACACTTTCTGATTTCTTCTGGAGGCTGAGGACCTTGAATTAACAAGACGCTAAGGAATGCATTCTGTGGGCCTTCCCCTGACGGGGAGGTGTGTAGGGCAGGCATATATGAATGCATGTATGAATACTGTGGGCCGCTCAGGAGAGCACACGAGGGTTTCAGGTCCACTAGCATGGGGCACAGCCCTGAAGGCTCCTCTGAGGACAATCCCATTTAATGAGGCCTAAAGGCTGCAGTAGGTAGACAGGAGTCCTGCTCCCTGGCAGGGGAATGGACATGAAAATGAGGAAGTTTCCTGGACTAGGAGGGAGTTGGGGGGGTCTTCAAGGAACTAAGGACTATGGAGAAGACAGGGCCTTAGACTGGGCAGAAAATTCAAGTTATATATAAATGCTCTTATAATATATACTCTTCAGTGGCAAGACTATGACCAGATAACACCATATCCCAGCACCCTTTGCACTGAGGTTCGGCCATGTGATCTCATCCTGACCAATGGGATGAAGCAGTCAGTAGTCGCTACTTCTCAGCTTCTCACCAGAGCTCTGCTTTGCTTATTTATTTACTCTGGTCTTTCTGGGACGGGAGGATGAAGATGTGGTGCAGCTGCCATTTGCCATCTGCATTCATCTGACCTCACGCTTTGCATAGCCTCCCGGGTGTGTACTCTCCCTGTTTCCATCAGGCCTGGCTGCTTCTCCATTAGCACCCCCCAAAAGCTGGGCGTTTTTTCACCTTACAGGTTCTTCCTTAACTGCCTGTATAGGTCAGAAGAGGGTGTTGGATACCCTGGGACTGGAGTTACCGATGGTTATGAACTGCTATGTGGGTGCTGGGAACCTCTGTCGGAACAACAAATGCCTTTAGCTGGGGAGCCAACTCTCCAGTCCATTTGCATGTACCCCAGGCTGGCCTTGAATCCACTGTGTAGCCGGGGATGCCTTTGAACTCTTGATCCTCCTGCCAGGATTATAGACATGCAGTACACCAACAGGCCCAGTGTGTGTGGTGCTGGACTGAACCCAACGCTTCCTGCACGCTAGGCCAGTGCTCTCCTAACTGAGCTATACCCTCAGCCGTATAAAGCTTTGATTTTATAAGAGTTTTATGGTATGGAAAAGTGTTACAGACGGTATAGGGATACCCACACTGTGTTTCCTCTCCTAACACCCCTGCACTGTGGCACATTTTCAGTTTGTGAGCCACAGTGGTGAGTCACTCTAGCAACCTGTGTCTGTACCTTATTGAGGTTTCCTGAAGTTTTACTCTGTGTTCTTTACCCCATCCCAGACCCCAAGGACATTTCATGGGCACATCTCCTCACCCCTCCCATGTGTCTTAGGCTCTCTGTGAGTGAACTTGGCTTTAGAGTTCAGGGCTTGTGTAGGATTGCTGCATCTATGTTGAGAGGAGACATGTGCGATCTATGTGTGGGGAGGAGGCACAAAGACACTGAATGTGTGTCTCATCACGGTCTATCCACCTCAGTCCCCCATACAGCATCCCAGCAGGCTCCAACTTAACCAACTGATCAAAGGTCACCACCATGGGCAGGGGATGTGCACTTGTATGTCATATGTGTGTGTATGTATACTTGCGCCTCTGGCTGGTATGTATTTTGTTTATATATTTACACTCATGTATACATTCATTCATTCACATGCATTCCTATGTATGTGTCTTTATGTATGTCTGATGTATGTGTGCATGATGAATGTTTATGTTTGCATATATATGTAAGATTGGATGGGCATGTGTCTCACACATGTATATAAGGAGTACACACACATACTTTTGATGCAAAAGTCTCATTTCAAAAGAGAATAAGAGATCGTTATTTTGGAGCCAAATATGAGCGACTGTGGCCTGGGAACAGAGATTGGTGCTGTTCTTTTCCAATGTGGACGTGGTTTTATGAAGTTTAACAAAGAAAGTCATAAATCAAGATGCTTCTAAAATACATTGGTGGGAACTTCAGAGAGGAGTCACAGCAAAGCTGAGAGATCTCAGCTATGTATGGCCTCAGATGCGCTCTGATGATGCCCACCCTTAGCTTTACTGTTGGCGGAAGCTGGAGGTCTGCTAAGCTGACATGCTCCAAAAGGCTTTATATGTTATTGCCAGGATGTTAGGTCTGCCTCCGAGGTGGGCTAAAGATAGCCCTAGATGAATTGTCATTAGGTTTTGATCCCCAACATGGCAACCTCTGAATATCACTGGTTACAACTACTCAGACTACAGATGTACATATGTATAAACATGTGCATGCCAACAAACATGCACACAAATTCCTTACATATTTATGTACAGGTGTATTTATTTGATATGTCTGTACATGCATTTATACATGCATGTCCTGTGTATATGAGCATAAGTGTGTGTGTGTGTGTGTGTGTGTATGTATGTGTATGTGTGTGTGTTAAGCACTTCTTCATTCTCTGGCACTCTTAGGTGCTTCATGTTCACATCTCTGGCCTCTAAGACTTAGGCATGTTTAGGGACCAGGTCTGCACTGCTCCTTGTCTCCAGCAACAGCACCTTTGAAGTCTTGGATCTGCTCTCCTGGCCAGGTTTTCAGCTTAGTCAGTAGGTGTGAACCTGAAGCAGGGCCAGGAACTGCTCTGGGTGTGGCATTGTGGCATGGGGCATCTGCTGAGCACACTTTGCTGCTCTGAGACATGTTCTCAGGACCCTTGGTCTGGTTACTGGGAAGAATTGACATCAGCATGAGTGATGATTGTCCTGGGCAGCCAAACCACACATAGGCTCAGGCCTGAAGACCCAGCTCTCTGCTGATGGCAGAGAGACATTTTGGTGCAATCCTTCACAGGTCCAGCTGTTTGGGCAGCACCCTGTTCTCTACAGCAGACTGTGAGTGAATGGCCAGTTGTTTGTGTCTCCCTGTGAGGCTGAGTAACACAGTCCTCAGCTCCTGGCTCAAGGCATTTAGTAGAGGATGGTCAGGTGGGTCTGCACATCATCAAGGTGGACCTCTCTGAATTGCTTTGCTTTCTTCTCCTCTGGTGCAGTTGGGTTGGTACTGCCTGGGATGCTGGTGCCCTGGTGACCAGGAGTGGACCATTGGAGGCATACTGGATCAGGGCAATTTCTCCAGACTCATAGTCTGATATCACCTGGAGGTGTCATGAAGACTTAGCCTTTGAGACATGGCCGAGTCCCCAAGACAAAACCATGTTTTTCCAGACAGGGTCTAGAAGATGCTGTTACTCTGAGTTTTTTGGGGGGGAGCTCCTGTGGTGCAAACGGTGTTGTCAGTAACTGTTCCTCTTGCTTCTGGGACAGCGGAGGCTAGCAAGGACAGAGGTTCTAGTTCATCTCTATGGTCTTGGGACCATCCAGCCCTTAGAAGGGCTGTGATCTTATGATCAGGGAATTGGTTGAGAGACACTTGGGTGGAGAGGCATGGTGGTCTTTGGTGGTGCTTCCTCCAGGTGGTCCCACTCCAGGCCACTGACCTAAGAAAGTCAGGCTCCTCTCTGCCCTATGCCATCCAGGCTAGCTGTGCCTCTGCAGGCACTGACGCACTGTGGCCAGAGCCCTGGAGGTGGCCTGCTGATTGCCAGGCACTTGCTGACCTTTGTACTGTGGGGTGTTATTAGTGGCCTCCCCACTTTATCAGCCGCCTGCCTTTTATTGCTTCTGAGGGGCTGTATCTCAGCCGCTGCTGCCATTTCTCCCGGATAAATGAGGATTAATATCTTAACAGGATTATGTGCTGCGGGCTCACTGTCTATCCAGGGAACACTGGGTTCTTCCTCCCCCTTCTCTGTTCTCACCCACCCCAGATCTTCCTGGCTGGTTTGCAGGGAACACAGCCACAGTTAGGACACCCACAACTGGTGGGTGTTTCAGACTCTGGGATGGGTGTGTGTGGGAGGGGTGGGGGTATGAGGCAGAGGTGGTGGTGTGTGGGAGGAGTGTAGGGGGAAGGGATTGGTGTCTGTGGCAGGGGTAGGGTCTGTGTGGGATGTGGAGGAGGGCAGGGCTGGACTCTTAGTGCTGGATGAGGCTTCTTCAGGGCTGGGACTTGAAGCCTGACCCTGTCCTTGTTACACACTGTTAGGACCTCAGTGCTGGGTCAGTCTCCGCTCTGCCTCCATTTTCAGTTGTTTTTTTGAGACAGCATCTCATGTAACCAACACTGGCCTGGAATTTGCTGGAACTGAGGATGACACTGAGTATCTAGCCCTCCAGCCTCCACCTCCTGAGTGCTGAGATCACAGGCATGTGCCACCATGCTCAATTTCATAGGTGGCTTTTCTGCAGCTGTCATGAGTGACTTGTGAGGGTAACCGTTACTAGGATCAGGACACATTGGATAACCAGGGTAGCCTATCTCTGTATTTTGGCTCACTGGTATATGAGAACACCTTTATCTCAGCATCTCTGAAACCAGGACATGGATGTGTGGGGTGGGGGGAGGTAGAGGCTTCTATACCTCAGTACTTGAGAATGGCTTTTTCTTTCCAGAAACTTCAGAGTTGCCAGGTTGTCCACGCTGTCTGTGACCTCCCGTGTCCTGTGTTTGTACTGCAGCTGTTCTAGACTAGGCTTGACCCTCAGAGCTGGGGACATGGTCAATGCAGATTGGCCAGCAGGGAACCCCAGGTCTGATCCCATGGGGATGGATCTCATGGAGGAGACAACCCACCATTCCAGTATGTCCTGCCTACTCCTGCCTTGCTGGCTGAAGCCAGAAGAAGCATCAGATGGGCTCACACTCCTGAGGTGTTTGACAGACACCTCAGACATTGGATCTGTGGTTGACTTGGGGTGACCCTGTGGAGCCAGGGCCAGAGTTATGGGTTTGAGAGACACAGCCCCTATCCGTGTGCTCCCCTGGCTCTGCTCCTTTTCTCTTTTCTGGCTCACAGATACAAGGAGAATTGTGTGTGTGTGTGTGTGTGGGCGTGTGTATGTATGCGTGCACGTGTGTGCGCGTACACGCTGGTGAGATGTGTAAGCTGTTAGGATACATGCTGCCTAGCCTGATGACCTAGTTTGATCTCTGGGACCCACATCATAGAAAGAGAGAAAACATCTTCTGTAAGTTACCCTCTGACCTCCACACACGTGTAAAGACTAAAAATAACAAGACCAGGTAGAATTCAAGGAGCAGGTTCACAGTGAAAGTGAGTGGACAGTAATGATTTCCACATTACTTCAACATTTACAGCTTTCATTTCTTCATTTCGACAGCCCCACCTGGGCCTCAGTTTGCCACACTGGCATGAGAGGAGGAGGAGGAGAACAATGGGGTTCCCTAAAGATGTGTCACATCAATGTTTCCACAATATTATTCAGAGCTAAAGTGAGGAAGAACCATGGACAGATGAATAAACAGGAAATGGACCCAGTGTTAGACATAAAGCTGGGCCTGCATATGCTGCCTTACAGCATGCTATGCTGAATGAAAAAAGTGGGTCATGAAAGATCAAATGCCATTTGATTCCATTTTTATTTTATTTCTGGGTACATGTATGTTTGTGTGGGAATTCGTGTATGTGGAGGCTGGAGGGTAGCCTTGGGTGCCAGTCTCCAGCTAACCTTCTTTTGGACAGTGTTTCTTGTCTCAGCACTCACTGATTGGGACGGGCAGCTGGCCAGAGGACGCTAGCGACCCACCGACCTCCAACACCCCAGAGCCCGATTACAAGCACACACCACCGAGCCTGGCCATGCACACGGGCTCCCATGATTTCATAATAATCACTTCACCAGCTGAGGCTTTTCCAAGCTGGCTGACCCCTTGTATGTGGCCTCCAGAGGGCAGGGCTCAGAGAGGATGCAGTGGGAGTCTCTGGCAGCTCAGAGGAGGAGGAGGGATTCAGCCTGTGTTTTAAGGGTTATTTTTAATTGTGTGTATATGCCTGTGAGTGGGTATGTGCATGCAGTGCAGGTGCCTGCAGAGGCTAGAGGTGTCAGACTGCCCTGAAGCTGGAGTCACAGGGGCTTGTGAGCCACCTGAAGTGGCTCCCTCTGCAGGACGAGTTTGTCTTCTGCACTTCAGAGCTGTCCATCCAGCCCCGGGCCCAGCTTTGTGAAATGGGAGTTTGGAGCTAGATGGGTGAGTATAAACACACTGTGCATTTTACCACAGCTAGAATTAAAAATGGAAAAGAATAGTATGGCCTTTTGAGGATGACAAGGAACCTAAGGCTGGGGGCAGAGAATAACAAGTTCTGTCTGGAAGGAGACAAGCCTCCAGCAACAGGGAGCTCTGGGAAGTCCTGTACTGTGTGCTGGGAGCTGGCTGTGTGGTGTTGACATAAAAATAGCCAAATATCTCAGGGGAACAGAACAGCGGGCTCACACCTATGATCCAAGCAGGAGGATTGCTTCAAGTATGAGGCCAGCCTGGGCTACAGAATGATACTGTCTCAAGTATGAGGCCAGCCTGGGCTACAGAATGACTCTGTCTCAAGTATGAGGCCAGCCTGGGCTACAGAATGACTCTGTCTCAAGTATGAGGCCAGCCTGGGCTACAGAATGACACTGTCTCAAGAAACAAATCAAGCAAATAAAAAACAAAACAAAACAAAACAACCAGAGAGAGGCTGGAGAGACAGTTCAGGAACAGCTCTCCTAGAGGACTCAGGTTCAGTTTCCAGCACCCTTAGGGGTGGCTCACAACTGCCTGTGACTCCAGAATCCTCCAGCTCCAGGGGATCTGACACCCTCTCCTGGCCTCCTTGAGCACCCTGTGTTGTGAACACACACACACACACACACACACACACACACACATGCACACGCACACACACACACAAGCACATACATCGACACAAAAATAAAAAATAAAGGACAGAGCGCTTAGGTGTAAACCTATATTCCTTCAGCCAACTGTGCTTTAGCAGCGGCGCTGGGAACATGTGTGGGAGAAAGGGCCCTGTCTGAGTAAGTGGTGACAGGACTGGGGGAATCCGCATCTACTTGAAGAACGGAGCTATTCCTGCTTCACCAGCCACAGAAAATCAGCTCAGAATGGATGGGAGGATGGATTCTAGTCAGACCCCAGACTAGAACAAAACAGGAAGAGCTTTAGAATACTCATGGGAAATATAAACAAAACGAACCATCTCTTCTGCCATAGGGTTTAAATGAGACAAAATTCCATCAAAAAGTTAAATTGCTAGGAAATTTCTTGGCAGAAATTCAGATTCCTCGGGGTTAGCACTGGAAATCTAAATATTTGCTCAAGTTTCTGTTCTCCCTAGAAACCACGCCCCTCTGTGTTAGCCAATCGGCTAAGAATGTGAGGCTGAGCTCTGACCACTCAGAGCGAGGCACAGAACCCCCAGGGTGTGCTTGCCTGCTGGATTAGACAGATCTATGCACCCCTCTGCAGAAGTAAGATTTTTGTTGTTGTTGTTATTGTTTTGATGAAATACTTTCTATTGTGTGGACATTTCCTTGAGACTCCAGACCCATTTATTATACACCGGAGTAGGGAAAAAGAGTTTTTAACATGACCTCCAAAGTACAGGAAGCAAAAGCAAAACTAGAGGAATGTCCTAGGAAAAGGCTGCTTACAGCCAGGAGAGGCTCGCACATCAGGCTGAGTCTGATAGGGCATCCCCAGAGGAGGAAAGAGCTGCTAGGTGGAATGTGGGCTTCATTAAACATTGGGTAATGGAAAAGTTAGCTTGTATCTCAATCAATCAACCCAACGATATATTATCAATTGATCAATCAAGTGAATGAAGCTGAGTACCAACATTTGCTTTCTGAATGCTGCTGGTACATTGTGACCAGCTGCCTCATGGTCCCGGGGCCATGCAGACTACACCCTGAACACCTGAGACAAAGTATAAGTGACAAGGGACAACGGAGACAGTAACTAACAGTGCTACTGTTTATTCTTTGGGACTGCTTTAATTTCTTTTATTTTTTTGAAGCAAGGTATTAATATATGAAGCTCAAACTATTCTTAAGCTCAAGGCCATTCTCCTGCCTCCATTTCTGAGTGCTGGGATTATAAGTATGTACTGCTATATCCATTTTAAAGGGTCCTTTTTATTTTTTAAAAATTGCTTATTTATTTATGGTATGGGTGTTTTGACTGCATGTGTCCATGTACTCGTGGAAGCCAGAAGAGGACGTTGACTCCTCTGGAACTGGAGCTACAGATAGTTGAGTGGTCTTGTGAGTTCTGGGTCTCAAACCTGCTTCTCAGCAAAAGCAGCCAGTGCTCTTCACTGCTGAGCCATCTCTCCAGCTAGGGCCGCCTTTTCAAATCTCCAATCCCAAATCTCCCTTCCAGATCTCTGCAGCCACCAGGCCCTGTCTTTGACCTGGCTCTATTAGGGCAATCCCAGCCTGTCCCTTCTCTCTGGACCATCTCTTACCCTCCTTCATACATATGCATCCATCCATTATTTGTTCAGGACCTCTAGCTGGGCATTACATAAGAATCCATTTAAAGTCCCAGAGGCTGACAGGGGTGCACCCTGGGGCTGTTCACCCCGGAGTGCTGGCTATGGATGGGCTGGGCAGAGGCATGGATCAGTTTAGCTCTGGCCCTTGGACCCTCTGTTGAGCGGGGTCTTCTTGTGGTCTCCAGGGCAATACTGGGGTGCCGGGCAGGACTGTGTGTCTCTGTCTGTCCCCTCTCTCTGAGATTCTTGGTAGGCTCATTGTGAGAGTTATCCATGCTGCTGGCATCCTATTTGCGCACCTTAGACTAGGACTGAGAACATTCTAGAGGTCACAGATGGAGGAGAGTCAAGGTGTTTACCTGGGAAAGGAGGCTGAGGATGGCTGGGACTCTGGTTCTTTTCTAAGCTCACCCTTGGGATACCCTAGCTCTACAGGCCCCTGCCCTATGTGTGTGTGTGTGTGGGGGAGGTGAGGGGGTGACGGTTATCAGCACCCATCTGCTGCTTCATTTTGGGGCACAGCAAGGCACATGTCTTCTGTTCTTACTGAGAGCAGTGGGTAAGGGAAGGGCCTGAGCCAGCCATGAAAATGGTGACCGTGGGGTTCAGTGTGTGCTGAGCCCAGCTCTGGGGTGAGGCTTGACTCCCAGCTTTCTAGTACTCCTGTGGGAGCCCCAGGGCAGCGCCGGCAGAGGCCAGCAGCAGGCCTCTTCAGGGTCATGATGGAGGTGAAGAAAGTCCTGAGGAACAAAACGGGAGCCAAGAGCAGTGCTTTGCACCTTTCTCTGGGGCCGCTTGGCCTTCATCGGTGCGTTCAGCCTGTGGAGGACCAACTGAGGCCTCCTGCCCCTCTACCTGGGGGCCTGTGACCTCCAATGTCCCCTAGCCCTGAGACTCTTTCCTCTAGGGGTCCCTCAAGGAATGGTTCTGTTCCTTTGCTGTACTGTGAGGAAGTGAGAAATACATTTTAAATTCTGCTGCTGAGTCCCCATCAGAATCTCCAGAGCTGGCAGCAGGAGGTCACCTCCCTCCCTCCCTTTCCTCCTCCTCCTCCTCTTCCTCCTCCTCCCCTGCCCCTCCCCCTCTACGGCTTTCAGCTCTCAAATATCCCCTGAATGTACCTGCCCCCTTCCCCAGGGACATTCTGATTCTGAGACGTTGGTTATAGTAAGTAAGTGCTTAACAGTCTAATTGCTCTGGGATGCTACATTTGCTCGACTCACCCTTGGGGGGCCTTGGAGGTCCACTCGGTTTATGACTGCTTGCCGTGGAGCCCGTGAAAGGCCACCCTTTTTGTAAGTCCGAGGCCCCCTACTCCCTGCATCTGTGGGGTTCTCTTTGCTTCTTGAGTTTACAGAGGGGAAGCCACTTTCCTCTGCTTCTGGTTGCTTCAGGTTTCATCGTTTCTACAGCACTTTCCCGGCATCTCTGGCTGCTTCAGCTCTGTGGCCTCCATGCCCTGTGCTGTATGCTCCAAGAGACTCAGAACTCTGGCCTATACTTTTCTGATATTTTCCTGGGTGTCTTGCTGTGGTAGCCCTCTCTGAGGAGTGGGAGTGGAAGGTTAGGTGGTGAAGGTGAGGATGGGGGTCATCCAGGGGGATAATGACCAGAGTCTGCTGAGTGGCTGGTAAACTTTGGCAGGTGTGAAGAGCAGCTCTTTCTGAGTGGGAAGGTGTGGGTGGTACAGGGGTGGTACAGGGGTGGTTGGAAGTGACTTTGCTTGAAGGTCAAAGGTTCTCTGGATTCTTCTGGAAACACATCAGTGACAGAGATATAGCAAAGATACCTCTTCTCCCCAGAGACTCTGGACTTGCTATCTCTAGGGGCGTCTATTTTATAGTCTCCTGGCTGTCTCCTTGTGTCCTGGTGGAGCAGAGGGATGAGCTTGCACAGATAAGTGGCTACCTTTGGCTATCTTTGTAGATAGAGGGTGGGCAGCTCATCACTGCCCTGCCTGCCTATTTGATCGATCGCAAGGGAGAAGGGAGGACAGGGTCCCACCGGGAAAAACCCTGTTAGGAAAAGTCCTTCACCTTGGCTCCAGGCTCGTCCTCAGCAGTTTTCTTGTTGATAGCAGACAGTCAATCAAGCAATCAAGTCATTGGGTGGGGTTCAAGTGTCAGGGGCGGGCTGAGCTGGGCTGCAGGTGCATGAGATTGAGAACCTTCATATCCAGCTGTCTCAGGGATCTCATGGGAGAGCAGAGGGGAGGTTGAGGTGGAGATGCCCCCTACCCCAATCCTGAGCCCTGAGGATGGAGTCATGACAGCCAGTTTCACGTTTGTATCTGTTCCAAGTGAGCCAGTCCCGTGAGCTCACTCTGTTCTTCTGGTATTTATTTGGCACCCTACTATATGAAGGGCCAGGACAGAGGCACAGATTGTCTGTATCCCTCAGCATCCCTGGACAAATTAGCTTAGGCTCAGAGATGGAACACGGAAGTGACAATTAATGCCAGCCTGTGGGCACTCAGCTATGGCGGCCCTGAGCTCCAGGCCACAGCTGTGCCCTCAGTGGCTGCAGAGGCAGCTTCTCTAACCAACACTGTTTTGCCAACCATGTCCCACCTATTTCAGTAAAAGGTGAGACGAAGCTAAATCATCAGTTCTTGGCTGGATGGAGACACTGTAGTGCTGAGCGCGCCTGGTGCCAGGATCACATCCTGAGCCATTCCACTGGGTCCATTGTCTCTGTCTAATGCTGTCACGTGCCACGACCCTTGTGAAGGATGTTTAATGAAGAGCTTGTAAAGCTCCCTCCTCCCTCCCCTCCCTCCTCCCCTCCCTCCCTCTCTCTATTCTTCTTTTCCTTTTTTGAGACAGGGTCTCAGTATGTTGCCCAGGCTGGTCTTGAACTCCTGGACTGAAGGACCCTCCTTTCTCTGCCTCTGCCACACCATCACACTATCATCTCATTTTTTTAAAAAATGGGAGTTTTAAAGACTAGATTGAATTTCCTTTCAAATAAACCACACACACACACACACACACACACACTTTCCTCAACAACTATAGTTATTGAGTTATCCAAAATACAGCTCAAAGAAGGTAAATTAAATCTCTCTGTGTGCTGCACATGTATGAATGCATGTTTATGCAGATGTGCCACACAGTACATGCATGCGGAAGCCAGACAAACCCTTGGATGTTGATTTTTGGCTTCTGCTTTGAGGTAGGATTCTCCTGCTGGTGTATTTTGCACTGTGTATTCTGGGCTAGATAGCTCCCACACTTCTGGGATTCTGTGTCATGTCTCATCTGGTAGGGATGCCAGAATTACAGATTGGTGCTGCTTTGTCGGCTTAATGCAGGTTCTGAGAATCCAAACCAAAGCCGACCTTGTGTTTTACTAACTGAACCATTTCCCCAACCTCCTGACAGTTTTATTTTTTTTCTTAGAAGTGTTTGTCAATTTTTGTGTGTATGTATTATATATGTGTTGTGTGTGTGTACAGTTCTTAGGGGGAATTGATTCTGTCCGTCCACTATGTGGGTCATGGATTGAACAAGAGTTGTCAGGCTTGGTGGTAGGTGCTGAGCCATGCCTGCCTTAATTAAACATTTTCTCGGTAGAGAGTCAAAGGCCCAATGTTTCCAGTGTAATTTTGTTTCACTTTGGTTCCTTAGCTTGTTTTTTTCTACTGCCCTGATAAAGACTGTGACCAAAAGCAACCCGGGGGCCAGGGAGTTTATTTCATTTTCCACTTCCATGGCCGAATCTGACCACAGAGCAGAACTAGGCATTGCAGACAGTCGCAGTGAGATATGGACATTATCTAGAGAGGCTTAAAGACGTAACGTCAGGGTCTCAAGACCCTGAATGGGGCATGGTTGGCCCCATTGAGGCCTTGGGGCACGTTGTCTTTTTGTTTTGTTTTGTTTTGTTTTGTGCTTTTGGGGGATTGGATCAGACTATTTGGCATAAGACATTTTTATTTTTTAAAAATTGTTTTGAAGTTTAATTTATATAGTTATATAAAGTGTTTATATAACCTCTTAATACATATTGATCCTTTCTGTGATATATTACAAATAAATAATTCTATAATACTGTCTCAGGCATGCTCTTCATGTGTTCAACCCTGAGTCACATCCTCAACACAACAGACCGAGGTTTCTAGTGCACACACTCCAGCAGGAAAAAGATTCAAAAATCCGAAAATAAACCCAAAACCAAGAACAAAACTTCTTTGCTCATTCCTGATATGTCCACTAGGTGGCACTGTCCAGCCACAAATCCTCCAGTTTTGCCCAGGCTTTTGAGGAGGCGCCCCTAGGTCTGGGATATCCCACACTATTCTACCTTTCTATGCTGACCCACACCCTCATGCCAGGCTAAGATAATGGGGGGGGGCGGGCTCAGAGGATCACTTGTGACCTGCAGGGGACTTGGATTTGTTTGGTGAGCCCAGCTTGGCTTCACCTGGTGCCCCCTCCTCTCCATTGACTTTTTTTTTGGTTGTTTTGCTTAAAACCATATTTACCAGCGAGTGATGGTGGTGCATGCTTTTAATCCCAGCACTGGAGAGGCAGAGGCAGGTGGATCTCTGAGTTTGAGGCTAGCCTGGTCTACAGAGTGAGTTCCAGGACAGCCAGAGATATGTAGAGAAATTCTCTCTTGATCAAAAAGTCAACCAAACAAAAATGTATTTATATCTGATTTTATGTGCGTTGTCTGCACACCACATGTCTAGCCAATGCCCACAGAGGTCAGAAAATGGCATCAGATCACCTGGAACTGGAGTTGTGGTTGTGAACTAGCCTATGGCTGCTGGGACTTGAACCTGGGTCCTCTAGAACAGCAGTCAATATTCTTAATCACTGAACCATCTCTCCAGCCCCAATCTGGAGGGTTTTGATGCAGAAAGCAGGGATTAGTTGTTTTTTTTTTTTTCTGCCTGCCCTTGCAAGAAAGGTGGACATTGGTCACACCCAACAGAATCTAGGAGGGCTAGTATGGGGTCATGGAGAGCTAGAGAGGATGTGTGTAGCTGTGCTGGTCAGTGCTAGGTCAGGCCAGGGAGGACAGACCCATGCTTTGGCTGGTGGAAGGACCCCTGCCTCCAGAGTTTCATGGTTGCTGAGCATCTGTAGAAAGCCATCCTCCAGCACCCTGGGTGGGCAGGTGGAGGCCCTGACAGATGGGATGGTGGGTGGTATAGAGCCGTTTCCTTCAGGTTGGACATGACCACCACTGTCATCATCAGAATGAGACCCTCACATACTAGGCCATTGGACTCCCCTCTGGGGAGGCTCAGCTCTTCACAGAGGGTCACCCCTCCCTCCCTGAGGACTAGAAAAGGTAAAGAACTGAGTAGGATAGGATTGTCCCCTAATATGGCTGTCCTAAGTTTAATGGCTGACTCTTCTGAGGTGTCGTTCCCATGTGTAATCCATACTTCTCTAAATGACTTCAGTGAATCCATTGGTCCATCAAACCAGGGTGAAGTCTGTTAGTAATCTCCAAGTCTGGTGTGAGTAGGGTAAAGATGCATAGTGTTCACACATCCATATGTTATTAATAGTTTAGTGTGCATGCAAACACACACACACACACACACACACTCACACACACCCCATATGTGTACAGTGCCCACGGAGGCCAGAAAGGGTGTCAGATCTCCTAAAACTGGAGTTACAGACCACTGAGAGCCACCTTGTGGTTGCTGGGAACTGAATACAGGTCCCCTGGAAGAGCAGCCGATGCTCCTGACTGCTGAGCCATCTCTCCAGCCCCTTATTTATTATTTGACCAAGAGAGAGATGTGTGCATAGCCATGTGTCACAATGTGCACATGGGGGTCAGAGGACACTGTTTTCCTGGCATCCCCTGCTTTCCTTTGTTCTTGAGGCAAGAGCTCTTGGTCTACTTCAGGTGGGGAGCTGACATGCCTGGGCCTGTCCTGTGTGGCCTTGTGTGACATTTCCTGGAGAGTTGTGAACAAATATCTATTTTCTCCAGACAGGGCAGTAGCAGTCGACCAAGGTGTGGGTCTGTAGAATCTGACTTAGAACTCAGAGCTTGGGTCAGGAGTTGCTTACAGGGGTCTGGGGGACCCCAAAGCAGCTGTGCCACCAAGGTCTCACCACAGCGTAGATGATGGCCTCCCCAAAGCCATACAGTCTTTCTTCTGCTAACTTCCACAGTCTGTATCTTCTAGCACCTTCCAGAAGCCAGAGATCATGTGAAGTTGGAGCAGATTTACATACACTGGGAGGGAAGGCAGGAAGGCATGACTGGACTCTCAGGCGAGGGCTGAATAACCCTTCTCTCCCCCTTCTCCTGTGAGGAAATGTCAATAATCTCTCAAGAGTCACTTGAGGGCAGTTACAACTCTCTCTGATGAGCAGCAAAGCTCGCATACGTGGCAGTCTCTATTCTATGACACCCATGCATGAAGACCTGCCTGGGCACCCAGGGGCTGACCCTCAGTTCTTCCTGACACTGGTTCACCTGAGGTGTAGGTGTGATCGTGGAGCGCCTTCTCCCTTCTTTGCCACAAGCAGAGCTAGCTCCCAGCACTGGTGGCTGTCATGCCTCTGATGTGAGGTTGTGGGGTGCTGGGGTTCAGAAGCAGAAGGGCCACACATGCGCCTTCCAGACCTAAGGTCTGCGCAGAGTAATCTCCCTTGGGTTCTTGTAGTGCTTCTGGCTCGGGACTCTGTGGGGTTACTTGCTATTCCCTGTGGGCTCTGGGCTGTGTCAGGACATGGTGGCTGTTCCTAACTTCTGTCATTGTTTTTTAGGGACAGCTGAGGTGGCTCAAATTGGGGGTAGACCTTGGAGGTTCAGCTGGGGTGCCTGATGTCTTTGGACTCTGCCTTAGGGGCTTGCATCCCTGGGGCCAGCCCCTCTAGCCTCTATAGAAAAGAGACAGGCATGGGGTGGGGCAGAAAAAGGTGTCCACTGGTGTCCCGTGCCTCCTAAGAGTTGCCAGGGAGAGAGGAGGGAGGAAGGGTGTTCTGGACGGGGCCCGGCCCAGTGCCCCTGCTGCCCAGGCTGCCTCTCTGGCCCCTCCTTTTCTTTCCTAGCCCTGGCTCTGAGACGTTTATCTAGGGCCTTCAGTTGCCTTGGAGGCACATCATACCCTGGCTGCCCCCTACCCTGCCCTGTCCCTCAGAGGTGCCAGATGGGCTGGTCCAAGGCAGTCAGGCCAGATTCTGTCCCCTGCTCTATCCCCCCAAAGCCCCTGGGGAGCCAGAAGGAGGGCCTGGCAGGGCGGCAGATGGTGGGTTGGGAGGAGGGGCTGCCGGGCAGACGGACGACTGTCAGGACAGATGGCGAGCTGGGTAGGGGTCCGGAGCTCACCCATCTGCTTCTGCCCCTGCAGGGGCTTTTCTCAGCACCTCCGGCTGAATTAGGATGGGTCTACTTGACTTGCTCCGGGTCCTCTATGTCTGGCGCATCGCTGGTGTTTCCTGTCCAGTTACCACTGTGTGTGTGTGGGGGGCTCACACTCCTCCGAGGAGCCAGCTTGGCCTGTGTTCTCAGTGCTGGAGGGAATCTTCAGGACCTTGGGGAAGCCCTGGCTGAGCATGTGGTGCACCCTAGGACAAAGCCTCTGTGGTAGATGAAGGCTTGCCGAGGGTGAGCCAGCTTCACAGATAGGGGCTCCATGGTGGGAGGCTCCAGGATAGTAAAAACCTATGTGTTTTGAGTTGTTCCTAGGGTGATGTCAGGTGACATAAGAATGCTTCTCAGAGGGACATCAGAACCGGGCAGATGCCCCTACAAGGGAGAAGAGAGAATAAGGAGACTTCAGAGGGTTCTGGGTGGAGGGATCCCCTGTCAGGAGAAAGGGCAGAAGGCCAGGCATCCAGCCCAGTGTGTAACCACTTCCTGAGAGTGCTGTCCTCAGCCCGAGAAGGGGGGGGCTATAGGGGTGTCCTGGACTCTCAGATGCTGTGGGAATTTAAAATTTGGGACTCCAAGTTGACAAAACATTTTATTTCAAAGGAAAACCTTTGCAGGGTGTGGAGGTGCATGCCTGTAATTCCAACACTGGGAGGTAGCACCTGGAGGATGGGGCAGCCTTTGGCTACCTGCTGAGTTGGTGCCAGTGTGGGCTACATAAACTCCTTCAGTGATGGTTAGCCCTCTCCGGCTTCTGGAGTGTGTGTTTTGTTCAACCTAAGAAGGGTGTGCTGGTGCGTGTATGTCCTTCAGCAGAGTGGGGTGGGGTAAGGTTGGGACACCAGTATCTGTGCCAGGGGCCTCTTCAAGGGGACAGCTGAGGCTCAACTACTCCTCCTGCTTATCTACCCCTGGCTCCCCTGGAAATGCCAGCTCTGGGCACCCCAAATTCCACCTCTGCAATGCCAGCTCTGGGCACCCCAAATTCCACCTCTGCAATGCCAGCTCTGGGCACCCCAAATTCCACCTCTGCAATGCCAGCTCTGGGCACCCCAAATTCCACCTCTGCAATGCCAGCTCTGGGCACCCCAAATTCTACCCTTGCAATACCAGCTCTGGGCACCCCAAATTCCACCTGTGCAATGCCATCTCTGGGCACCCCAAATTCCACCTCCACATCAAGCATACCCTGTCTTGTCTTCTTCTGCCTGCCCATTCCTTCTGAAACTTCAATAGTCACCCTCAGTGTGAAATCCTCTGGGTCTCCTCCACCTCTGAACTGCTGGTGGCTTTGGGTAGTGAGAAGCCACCTCTGGTAGCTGTTGTAATGATTCACTGAGGTAGAGCCCTGGGGACCCTGTGACACCCTTGGCCGTGACTCTGCACTTTTGTTGAGATTGTTAATGCTTTGACTTTTCTTAAATTTTGTGTTGTTGAGGAGGGATTCATGGGGCATAAATGGCTTCACCCAGTGACATTTAATCACAACCCTGTGTACCTGTCCTCCAAATCCAGCTGGAGGACACTTCTGGAACCCCATTCCTGTCATTCCCCGCTTCCCTGTCCCCTCCAAGGCCTGGGCATTGCTTCCATTTCTACCCTGCACTCTCTCTAGGGAGGCTTACCAGCTCTGTTGTGCATGCATCACCCCTCAGCACACATCCTTTTGTGCCTGCTGTCTTCAGGACCCCTGTGCCAGGCATCTATCGGAGGCTTCTTGTTTTAGAGCTAATGACCCCTGTGCTGTACACATAGGGCGAGTGTTCTACCAGTCAACTCGCCTCTGTCGTGTTGGGCCACTGTGAACACGCAGTGCAGGTTTTTACTTCGATACCTGAGTTCTCTGTTAGTCTCGGTCACCTGGACACAGTCTGTGTTCAGTCTCTACAGCAGCAACATGGCTTTTTGTCTCAAGGCTCTGCCTCCTCCCTCATACCTGCATATGGGGAAACCAAGGCTCTGGTGTCTCTGGTGTCTTCCCAGGTGTGCTGTAGGTCTCCTGCCATGGGGCTAATGTTTTCAGGCTGGCCCAATTACTTCAGCTAGGGTAGGGCCTGTCCCTGTCCCCGTGGACTGCTTTGCCTCTGTCCTGTCCTCCACCTCCTCTGTCTGTTCTCTCTTCCTTTCCTCTTCTATTTCTGCCTCTTTGAACTCCAGGGAGCCCCTGGTCCTGCAGGTGTTACTTTGACTGGGTTTGTCACTAGTTTCTGAATCAACCTTTTCCTCTGGGTTTTCCCACAGCTCTGCTCCTGGAGAAGCTCCCCACCCCCCACCCACACCCTTTTCCCAAAAGGCCCTGCTGGGGATTTCTCATTCATACAGGGGAAATCCAGAAGTCCTTTCATCCAGAGACCTTTGCAGACTGTCTCCATACCCACAGTATGGCGACAGCTGGCATGGTGTTCTGCTGTGGCAACAACTACCATGGTGATTCCCAGTCTCATCATACAGCGAGGTTCAGACCAGCGCAGGCTCTGGCAAGGTTGCTCATGCAGAAACTGGATTCTGATGCAGGTCTCTGGGGTTCACGGGTTAGACTGATTGACTGAGACCTGGGCATGCTGCTAGGACTTGGGGGACTCAGGGGCCAGGGGAAGAATTCCTGCAAGGTGTGTGGTAGAGAGGGAACAGCCTCTGCTCCTGAAGAACCGCTTCTTTTCTGTCTTCCAACAACCTTCCTTCTCTGTGGTACTCCAAGGAGACATGACAACACATTTATCCCTCTGAGCAGACTGGACTGGAGTACCCTTCCCTCACATGAGGCTCTTTGTGGTTCCTGGGGAATTAGGTGACACCCATTGGTGTAGAAACAAAGGAAGGCCATGGCTTCTGCAGAAGGCTTTTCTCTGAGGCCAGAGGCTCTGGCTTTTGAAAGCTGCGTGTGTACACACAGGTACACACTGTTCTAGTTAGGATTTCTACTGCTGTGATAAAACACCAAGGCCAGAAGCAAGCTGGGGAGGAAAGGGTTTATTTGGCAGTTTCTTTATTAACTGCAGGCAGGAGCTGATGCAGAGGTCATGGAGGGGTGCTGCTTGCTGCCTTGCCCCTCACGGCTTGCTCAGCCTGCTTTCTTTCTTACGGAACCCAGGCCCACCAGTCAAGATGGGCTGGGCCTCCCACATCAGTCACTAAGTTAAGAAGATGCCCTGCAGCCGGATCTTAAGGGAACATTTTCTCAGTTGAGGTTCCCTCCTTTCGATGACTCTGTCAGTGTCAAGTTGACGTAAAATTAACCAACACACACACACACACATGTGCAGAAGCACATAGCACATGTCGGTATGCATACCCTCACAGGAGCACACACATGTTTCACATTCAAGCCTTCAGCATGCACAGGTATATACACAAGTATGGACACAGGCATGTGCATATAACAGAAGCACAAATGCAATACATGCATGCAAGTACATTCATTCACATAACACACACACACACACACACACCCCGCAAGGCATATTTAGTGAGTAGAAACAGTCCTTTGCTGCTGCCTTTCAGGCTCCAGGAAACAGCAGGCCTGTCACTTTGCTTCATTTTCACAGGCTCTGAGTGAGTTCAGAGAGGCTAGTCGTTCTATCTGAGACCACACGGCTGCACAGTTGCCGGTAAACTTGCAGGAGTGGGTGGGTGGGGTGCACGCCGTCCTCCTTTTCTTTGTTGGTGTGGTGGGGACTCCCTTCCCAGGAGGATAGTCTGAAAGTCCTTGCACGTCTTTCCTGGGACACTGAGTCTGGAGAGAAGCCGGGATGAAGCGGGCCTGCATTGACTTATCTTTGCTGTGTTCCCAGAATGTCCATCTTGTCCTGTGTCCTCTCCACCTCACATCTTTTCTCACGGTCCCTAGATTGGTGCTAGCAGATGCTGAAGGCTCTTCAGAGCATCCCAGCCACACAGACTGCATTTCTTTTGCAGTGTCCGGCTCGTCAGCTCTCCGCGTGAATGTTCTGCGGGAAGGCAGCAGTGGAGGGGACCCTGGTGCCTTGTCTAGCAGCCTCAAGCTTTTGTCAAAGCTTCAGTTCACGGCAGTAGCAGAACCTGTGCCGGTGTCTGCACAGAGAGTCTGGGTCACCTCCTTGGTTGAGATATCAGCTGCTGACCCCTGCTGTCCTTTGCTGAGTCCTTTGCTGTCCGTCCTGGTTAACCAGGTATCGATTGCCCATCAGGCCTTCCTCTTCCTCTCATTTTCGAGGCTAATGGTTCTGCTGCCATTGATCTGCATTGAGGGTGTATCTTGATTAACTGTCTCCTCGTTACACCCGATGGCGTCTAATATGCACAGTCTAATCCTGGGTCACAGGTGTCCTCCCCCTCCCTCCCTCTGTGGCACCCCCACATGCCTGTTGTCTGACTTAGTTGAGCTGTGGTAACAGAACACCTGGGAAAGGATGGCTTGGAGCAGGGGTTTTTCTTCTGCAGTCCTGGAGGCTGGAAAGTCCTTGACTGAAGCGCCAGTAGGTTCCAAGCCAGAGGAAGACTCAGTGTCCAAGATAATAACTCTTACATGTTCTCATAGGCAGTAGTCAGAAAAGGACCAGCGTCTGCATGAAGCTGTGTGTATGCACATGTGTAGATGTGCTTGTGAGTTTGCAAAGGCCGGAAGAGAGTACATAGGTCCTCTGCAGTTGGAGTTATAGGTGGTTGTGAGCAGCCCAGTACAGATGCTGGGAACCGAACTTGAGTCCTCTGGAAGAGCAGAGAGTGCTTTTAATTTATATAATTTGCTTATTTTTATTTCATATACATTTGTGCTTTTCCTGCATGTGTGTCTGTGTGAAGGTGTTGGGTTCTCCTGGAATGAGAGTTATAGGCAGTTGTGAGCTGTCACATGGGTACTGGGAATTGAACCCCGGTCCTTTGGAAGAGCAGTCAGTGCCTTAACTGTTGAGCCATCTCTCCAGCTCCCCCAACCCCCTTTATAATGGTATTAACCCCAAGTGTAGGAGGAAACCTCATGATTCAGTTGCCTCCCAAGAGCACCCCTCTTAATGATGCTGTGTGCAAATACTTTCCATATGGATTTGGGAAGATCTCGAACCATGACCCCTGCCCCTCAGGACCACCCTCTTTCTCCAACCCTCTACACAAGTCCCTCGCTATTTCCTGCTCCTCTGGCACCCACTTCACTCCCTCCCCTCTTTCCTGTGCCCGCCATCTCCTTCACCATCTTACAAGATACAAGGGATGATACCGCTCTTACATCAGGCTAGGTCTTTTCTTCCAGCATAGAAGGCAGATGGCGCAGCCTGGTGGGAGTGCTGGTCCACTCCACTCTGGACCCTGTATGCAGACTTTCCATTCTGACTGAGCCCATGAGACACGTGGTTCACTCATGAGGAATCCCACAATTCCAGGGAAAGACCTGTTCCCTTCAATACTTTCATCACAGATCCCTGTAGAGGCGAGCCCAGGAAGATGCTACCTATAGGAAGCAGCCCTGAGCAGGCAAGGCTCTCCATTGGTCCAGTCTTGCACATCATAGCTTGTCTTGGATGCCTCTGCCTTCCTGGTTTCTTCTCATTTCCCTGGAGAGCCTTGGTGGGCCTTGGACAGATGCTATGGAAGGTGAGTAGAGGCAGAGTGTAGGCAGCTGCTAATTCTCATGCTCTCCCATCTCCAGCCATGGTCCCTTCACCCCTTCTGAATTCTGCTTCAAGCCCCACCAGGCTTTAGACATCCATACCTAGGTGGATTTTGTTAGGGTTCCTAGGAGTACAGATGCCCCGTAGTCCTGGATGTAGCCATCCAGGTTGTCTTTCTCCAGGTTTTCTGCTAGGGTGTGTGGTAGGGACTCTGAGATCAGCAACAGATCTTCTGGCCTCTAGCCCACTCACTTTGCACCCTAAATACCTAGCTGGGGTCCCCTGTGAGCAGGACAATGTGGTGTGGCAGGGGTGGAAAGGGTGGCAGTAGGCAGGTGGAGGGCTAGGGCTGGGATACACTCTTTCTTCACACCCGACTCACAACTGTTTGGCAGGCGACCCTTGCTCTGTGTGACTAGGTGTTATGTAATTTGTAAAACCCGAAAACTAAGGTAACTGGCTAGTGGCTTCCACAGTAACAGAAGGATGCAGCTGGGTGAAGCACTGGAGTTGATGGCCACAGCCCAGGGCAGGATGCCTGGCCTTCAGACGGGCGCTTCATGGACATAGGTGATGGGGTGCATACAATCCCTGGTCTGGAGTAGACTCTGATGATGGCCTGGGGATATGCTCCAAGAACCCCACAGATGAGCCTAGTGCTCTGGGGGAGTTTTGCCTTTTAAAGTGTTGACATCAGAGCTTCACCCCAGAAACCGTGACAGTTCCTGGGGTTCCCTGAGAATTGAAGGGGATGTATGTATCTCCTTCCCAAGGAAAGCTGTGGTCTTCAATACAGGCAAGGACAAGAAGCTCACTTGCTGATAGCAAGGACCCTCACCACCCCCTTCACTGTGTGTCCCCCCCCCCCCGCTGTCCCCACTCGCCGTGCCTGCCGTTACATTAACGAGCATGAAATATTTACCTAACGTGGCTTTTTGCAAATATTCCTTCAGTTACTGTCCCTTGGTTGGGAACATAAATTGTGTACCACATGCAGGCTGAAAGGTTGCGTGTTAAATAATACAGTACAAGCCTGTGGGGGCCAGATGCTGTCAGTGTGTGCAGCCAACTGGGCTGGAAGATGTGGACATTGGTGGTGGAGCCGGGAGTGAGCAGGCCCCCTTTAATGTAAAGTGGATGGTTAAAGTGACATTTTCAAAGATCCCCACTTAGAAGCAAGGTGCAGGGACCCTGGAAAAAATGAGAGAAGTTTCCATACCTTTCCTTGAAATATTTCTTTTTTGTAGATCTTTCTTTCTGTCCACCCCACCTTATCCCCCATGACTTCTGCCTGAAAAGAGTGTCCTACAAGGAAGTCCTTTCTTCCCGTCCATTGCCCCATTTTCTATCAGTGAGGAATAGCTTCCCCACCTCATCTGCCATGCCCATCACCTGTAAGGAGACACATCCAATTTAAACCTTTTGGGGAAACAGCTTAGGCAATGAGGAAAAGCCAGAGAGACTTTGGGAACCGTTTTCTGCCTTGTGGTGGAGTCATTTTCTGGCATTTGGAGGATGGGTGGGGGGAGGAGGGGAAATACCTCTAGAGACAGCAATGCCTGTGTTCTCCCTGATTCCTGCAGACACGGAGGATGACAGGATGGTTGTGAGGAGGTGGGAAGAGGGGCTGAGGCAGAGTGAGGAAGGCCGTCCATTCCAGGGCATCGTTTTTTTGGCTTGTATTTGATGACATCCCAGGTGATGTATCTGGCACCGTTCCTCCTGAAAAGAGGACCCTGACTTTGACATCATCTTTTAAATATGTGAGGTGGGGTTCCCCACAAGCAGTTTCTTGGGGGACTCCTGTGATCCTCAAGATCCAACAGGGAGGCATCTGAACAGTTTTTGTGCCTTGTTCAGGACCCTGCTCGGCTCCTGTGGGTTTCAGTGGAATGTTCTGTCCCTCTGAGTGTGGCTGACCAGCCTGGCCCTCAGCAGAGGGCTGGGAGGGTCTGAGTTGGCCATAGCAATGCACCCAGTAATGGCTAATCTTCCCTGTCAACTTGACAGGGATTTGGAATCACCATGGAAACACAGGTCTGGGTAAGCTTAGGTAACTGTTTCTAGAGAGGTTTAACTGAGAATGTAAGACTCACTCTGAAGGTGGGTGACACCATACCTGGGGTCCCAGGCTGGAAAAGAAAAACAGAGGGCAAGGTAAGACCAGCATGCATCACTCCCCATTTCTTGGCTGGCACAGTGACACTGGCAGCTTCATATTCCCGCTACCCTGCTTCCTGCTATACCAGACTGTTCGTCAGACCAGGAGCTGAAGTAAACCTTCCCTCAGTCACTTTTGTTAGCTAGGTAGGAAAAGCAATGCATCCCACGCCTCAGACTGAGGGGTGCAGCCGTAGGAAGGCACTCACTCCTAAACCAGAGACTGGCAGGCCATGCTCCTGCTCACGGCTCAGGGGGGACCTGTGTGCCTGGTCAGCTCCCTGTAGATGCTGACCATCCTTGGTGCTGCTCTGCTTGAGACTGGATCACCCCAGTCTCTGCCCCACCCTCCCCGCCCCCTTCTCTGAGTTTATGTTTTCTCTTATAAGGGCACTGTCATCCTGGATTAAGGACCCACCCTACCCTGGAGAGGCCTCATCCTTCCTGATAACATCTGTAAAAAGCCTTGTTCCCAAATTAGGTCACATTCTCAACTACAGGGGTTAGGATTTCCACAAGGCAATTTACTCCATAACAGAGGACTCCCACAGTCACTGGGGAGTGACCTAGAGCCTTGGACACAGTCACCCTTCCTTGTGGGATGGCGGTGGCATGGTGGAGAGCTGGGAGCCATGCTGTCATCTTCAGGGAGGGCCCCAGCCCTGATAGCAGAATCTAGGCAGATACGCATAGAGCAGGAACCTCTAGAAGCCGCCTTCCACCCACAGATACAGACGTACATGACTGATGGGTCCAGGTTCGGTATGGACCCTGTGTGCTGGTCCAGCCTCCAGCCTGGCTGGTCCCAGAGTGGTTTCTTCCCTTCTAACTCTTTGTATCTTGTACCCTTCCAGATCCAGAGTGGGCATAAGTTTCCAGTACAGTTAGGGGGTGACTTGTGTGCAGCCAAAGCTCAGACACTGGACAGAGAGGGGAGGCGGGGGGGGGGGTAATTATGTGTCAGCCTGATGAGGCTGCGGGGATGCCCGCATCTACCCTTGTCCTTGAAGGGATCTACCTCTGGTCTGTGGCACGGGAAGCATATGGCTGACATGTGGGTGTGCCCTGTCCCGCCTGTTGGGTTCTGCACAGAACAGAAGGCAGAGAAAGGGTGACTTGGGTGCTGTCTTTCCTGGAGCTCACTGTAGCTGGGACTCCTGACCTTGTCTCCTGTTTGGGATCACACCATTGCGTCAGCTGCTCTCGGGCCCTTGACCAGCTCACACTGGGTCACACTGTGTTTCTTCCAGTCCCTTTGCAGAGAGCTGGTGCTGGGGCTTCTTGTCCTTCAGAGTCATGTGAGTGGGTGGGTCTCTTACCATTGACTCCTCTCTCTCTAGTTAGAAGGTAAACAGTACAACCAAGATCTCAGGAGTGTGGGCATGTAGTTGTAAGTGAGGCCTCTTGACCGTCTGTCTACCAGGTCCTCTTGAAGCCTTAGAAAGCATGTGAATTGCTGACAGGCGATGCTCCACCCCAGCTCCTGCAGCTTTCACAACACCCCCCTCCTCTTTCTTCCCCTACTTCTTGTCCTGTTTTGTGAGATAGGGTCTCATGTAGCCTTCCGGCTGGCTTGGTATTCACAGCAATGCTCCTGTCTTAGCCTCCATAGTGCTGGGATTACAGAGGAGCTACCATGCTATCTTCTGAGAGGTACATTTCTCACCCCCCAGTCCTGCTATAGCTGAGAACAGAGAGACCATGTTGCTGTTCTGAGGGACGGCCATGGCAAGCACCCAGTGAGGCTCACAGGAGTCACTCAGCTCCTGCCACCAGCCAACAAAGACGTGAGGACCTGATCTAGGTGTGGAGGCTCATGCCTGTAATCCCAACCCTAAAGAGGCTGAGGCAGAAGGATTATTCAGAGTCAGAGGCAAGCCTGGGCTACAAGTGAGTTCCAGGGCTACAGAATGAGACACTGTCTCAACAAAACAATAAAAAATAGAGATTGGCAAAGCACCAGGAAATGGATTCTGTGGCTAGCCAGTGGGTCTGGCAAGTGGACTTTCCCCTGTTGAACTCCCGATGAGGTCTGGGTTCTAGGAATTACCAGCACCCATGGAGAGCCTGTCACCGCAGGGCATGCACGTCTGTGACTGAGTGTGTAGCATTAGGAAGACCTGCCACCCCACTGATGTGTCTTGTGTCATAGTGGTACTTGAGGTCCAGAGGGATAAGAGAAGGCAGAGAGTCAGTTGTGAGCCCCTCTGTGATATATAAACAGGATGATTAGGGGTCAGGAAGCTGCCTCCCTGGCCGTGGTGCGTCAGCCTCCTCAGTGAGTCCCCTCTGAATCCCTGAAGGTGGCTTCCTCTACTCACCTGCAGCGTGAACCATGCTCACCACCTGTTGCTAGTCCTGCAGAGCGGGACAGGAGTTTGGTCTTGGGACTTAGGGTAGTGGGACTCCTTTATGTTCCTCCCCCACAGACAAAGTGAGGGCAAAGGTGCATTTCTGAGATGTGTGAAGCCCAGTGAGAACCTCTCTCAACTGTCACTGGGGACACCATCCCATTTTCAAGTGGGACAGAGCCAAAGGGCTTCAAATCTTAGTGGGTACACTACTCTGGGCCTGGTGCCTCTGTGAAGTTACTGAGAACTCCCAGAGCAAGGAGAGGCCAGAGGAATTGAAGATGACCAGGAGTGCCCAGGTCCAGGGGGCATCACAGGTGCCTCTGAGGGGCTAGAGCTCCTGTGCAGGTTGCCATGCATGTGCATGCATGTGCATGTATACAAAAGGGTGTGCATACATGTGCATGTATGCAAAAGGGTGTGATGCATGTGCATGTATACAAAAGAGTGTGTATGCATGTGCATGTATACAAAAGGGTGTGCATACATGTGCATGTATACAAAAGGGTGTGTATGCATGTGCATGTATACAAAAGGGTGTGATGCATGTGCATGTATACAAAAGGGTGTGCATACATGTGCATGTATACAAAAGGGTGTGTATGCATGTGCATGTATACAAAAGGGTGTGTGTGCATGTGCATGTATACAAAAAGGTTGTGCATGTGGGGTGGTGGTGGTACTGGGAGCTGAGGACAGTTTCTTATGGCTGTGTGGACGTAGGCTCATGTGAAGATACTGGTTACAGGGCCCACCTTCAGAGACTGCAAAGCTGTCTTCAGGTGGCTCCACCATGTTTTAGATGCTAAAAGGCCTCAAGGCTAAGAGGCCTATGGAGGGTTAGGGTCAGGGCAGGAGAGCAGGTCCCTCCTCACTCCATTGGGTCTGGCTTTCCTCTGGGGAGACCACATGCTCACGGCCTTTGGGAGGGAGGTCACTCCTGAGCCCTGGAGATGCATGAGGGGACTGGTGAGCTGCAGTAGCAGCTGAACCCACCACTCTTGAACCCAACATCTTGGTGGGCGCCATCTCTGGGCTGCCTCACCTCCCTTTGCTCCTTTTCTACTCCAGGACCTCAAGTGTGGACACGGAGAAGGAATTTGTCTTTGCTTTTGTGTGTTCTTCAATGTACTGCCCTTTTCCTACCAAAATAGCCTCTGGCTTGAACACATACATGTGCGTATCCACTTGTATGTGCACTCAAAAAAAATTACACACACGGGGACACACAAGCACACAGGTGTGTACATAGGTGTTCAAGTACATAGCTGTATACATATGTACACACACAGAGACATGCATACAAACACATAGGTACAAAAGCATGCACAGAGACACACAAACGTGCATATAAGTACTTAGGCACACTGTCACACACACAAGCACAAAGGCATGCATGCACAGGCACATATGTACACACACACAGAGACACAGAGTACATATATGTATACAAGTGCACAGGCCCACAGAGGCTCACAGGCACATGTGTAAGGCACACAGATATATGCACTCATGTACCAGGTACACATGGGCACATAGAGGTCCAACACAGGCAAACATGGGCACATAGAGGTCCAACACAGGCAAACACACACAGAGAGGCGCACACACATGCATACATGCACATTGCACTTGAAGACACACACAGGCACTCAGTACACATATGCATACATACACACACACAGGGGCACTTGGGTACACACAGGCACAGAGCCACACTCACACATGCAGATGCATAGAAGCACACACAGAAATACAGGTGTACACGACACAGAGGCACACACCTGCTGAGGTAACAGCAGATTCTGAGAGAGGAAGCCTGACAGAGCCTCAGGCCTGTGGTGGGTAGACTACTCAGAATGCTGGCGTTACATTCCCACACATTGGTACCAAGCACAGAGCACAGGGCGGCTTGTGGCAACCCAGACTTGCTGTTGTCATGGAAATCATAGAGCTTCTCTGCCTCTGTTCTCACCCTCCCTGCTCCGTCGCTGGCCTCTGGGAGTGGGGCCACTTAGGTGTAGCTGGGGGAGGCGCTTCCAGACAACAGAGCCGGAGACTGGATGCCAAGTATCCTGTGTGATCAGGCCTTGGCAGGGAAGGCAGAGGCTCCAGAGATAAAGCTTCAGGATTGACAGATTTGGGCCAGTGAGATGGCTCAGTGGGGAAAGATGATTGCTGCCAAGCTTGGCTACGTGAGTTCAATCCCCAGGACCCACATGGGAGAAGGAGAGAACAGACTCTCACATTGTCCTCTGGTTCCATATGTGTACTGTGACACACGTGTTCCCCTATGCACATATGTGTACTGTGACACACGTTCCCCTATGCACATATGTGTACTGTGACACACGTTCCCCTATGCACATATGTGTACTGTGACACACGTTCCCCTATGCACATATGTGTACTGTGACACACGTTCCCCTATGCACATATGAGTATTGTGACACACGTTCCCCTATGCACATATGAGTATTGTGACACACGTTCCCCTATGCACATATGTGTACCTGGAAACTGGTGAGTTTACTGAGCTCACTAACAGAACTCAGGTGAGGGTTAGCTGAGCATGGGCAAGTCTTCACCCAGCCACATAGATAAATGCCCCTCTGTTAGGAGATTGCTTCTGGAAACCCCCTGGCACAGAATTACTTACAAATAGCTGGGTGGAAAGCTAGAATCTCAGGTGAGGGTCCATTTGTAGTGATATATTTAATTTTTAATATATTTAATAAGATTTGTCTGGAATATCAGAGGACAGAATCACCTATTGCCAAGCCATGAAGGTCAGGGAATGATGACCTCCACCTTTAATCCTATTACTTGGGAGACAGAGATCAGTCTGGATCTCTGCGAGTTCAAGCCCTAACAGCCAGGCAGTGGTGGCTCACCCTGGCAATCCCAGCACTTGGGAGGCAGAGGCAGTGATTTTGAGGTCAGCCTGGTCTACAAAGCAAGTTCCAGGACAGCCAGGGCTGTTACACAGAAAACTCTGTCTCAACAAAGCAAAATAAAAATAAATAAAAACACAAAAGGCTGGGGAGATGGCTCTGTCCTCTGATATTCCAGACAAGTTTTATTAAATATACAATATGTCACCACGTCTATTGGCCTTCTCCTCCCTCCCCTTCTCTTAGAGAATGTCAGCTTCCCACTCCTGCTGGTCTCTTATGAGCAGGCATGGCCATGGCTGACCAGACAGGAAGATGGCGGCCGGCTGTTTCTACAATAGAAGGTTCTCCCAATAGTTCAGGGCAGTTAGAATCCTTCTTCAGGATCCATGGCACCAGATTTTCCCAGAGGGCTTTCTTGTTGCTCTTTTGATCTTAGTCACAGCTGCAGCCACCGGTAGTGCGGGGAGAGCCAGCCAAAGAAGTGGAGAATTGGCTTTGA
>PVIH01003835.1:126686-152244 GCA_004025045.1 Sigmodon hispidus
TGAGAGGGAGGAGGGCTGGGAGGAGGGTTGAGAGGGAGGAGGGCTGGGAGGAGGGCTGAGAGGGAGGAGGGCTGGGAGGGAGGAGGGCTGGGAGGGAGGAGGGCTGGGAGGAGGGTGTTTGTGTGCATATGTGAGTATGTGTGCTGGGTCCGACCTATGGTGTTCTTACAGGTCCTCACCCACCTGGGTATCTGCTCCACAAATAGACTGCTGACTTCTCCCAAGACCCTGGTCCTTGTCCATTCCCCACCCTCCCTTCTCCATCTCCTGTGGGCAGCGTCACTCTTCCACAGCATGAAAATTTCTTGGCAAAGTTCAGAATGTCTGGCCCAGGAGCTGGTGGAGGAAAATTCCTGGGACCAGCCAGAGTTCAGGAGATGGTTTTTCTAGGAGACTCCACTTTACCCTCCAGGCTTGGGAGCAGAGGCATGCAAACCTTTGCACACCTCTTGGAAGCTTGGGGTGCCTGATGTCAGAGGTCAGCAGTAAGGGGCCCCCAGGAAGTCCCAAAAGGAAGAGATTCTCAGAGGAGAGGGGACTGGGTTGACAGCTTGGCTGTTGACTTGTGATTTTGCTGGGATTAAGAACTAGGAGCCTGTCTGGCCCAGAGGAGAGAGAGCTAGGGCCATTTGAAGAAAGAGGGGTGTGGTCTATGGGGCTGATAAGTTTATGTTTTATTTATTTGTTTAAAATGTTATTACTTTTTTTTAGTGTGTATGTGTGTGAGAGATGTGGTGTGTGTGTGTGTGTAAGAGAGAGAGAGAGAGAGAGAGAGAGAGAATTACATCATGCGCGTGTAGGTCAGAGAGTGCTAGTTTTGTGGGATGTGCGATTGATTTCAGATTTACCAGGCTTGGTGGCAAGTGTCCCTACCTGCTGAATGCGCCGTCTCCCTGACGCATGTTTTATATCCCAGGAATCAAGCAGAAGGACAGGGAGCAGGACCCAGAGAGAGGCCAGAGGAGCAAGGGCAAGCAGTCTCAGCTGTCACCTTTGGGAACTCGGGGCCTGGCTTGGCGCCCCAATCCCAGCCTCCTCAACAGGCCCAGCTCCACCCACTCCCAGCTCTGTAACCACTCCGAGAGTCTTTTAGGATGTTCACATCCTGTATGTGAATGTTGTGGTGCCAGGATGTGAGCTGCCCCAAGCTGGGCTGGGTTCTGTCTGCCCGACTCCTGCACACTGGCTCATGTATGTCTTTTGTCTGTACAGCTGCTCTGGCTGTGGGTCTCACCTTGGCATCTCCCAGTTGGCTGTGGGTCTCACCTTGGCATCATCTCCCCACTCTCTCCCTCATCCTTCAGATGACCAGAAGATAAACGGCAATGATGGTAGATGCATCATTGTTCCCACAGCCCCTCACAGACTCTTACAGCCAGGGTCACAGTACATGGAGTGGACTATTCTCCTGGCTCCCTTGTCCTTTGTGGTTTGGTGATGAGCCCATGTAGGGTGAGATTGTATGCCATCTTCACGGGTCACTTGGACACGATGCCTCCTTTCTTCTGTGCTGTAGCTTAGGGAAGCAGGTGTGGATGTCACCCCCAGACTTGCAGATGGGAAAATGGAGAGCTAGAGTCCCCTTGTGAACAACTCCAGCCACAGAGGTGTGTGTGTGGGGGCTCGGAAGCAGACTGTTGGCTGACTTTTTATGTCCCTGACACAGTTCCCATGGGCTGGGCGTTTGCACAAGAAAGAAAAGCCTGAGAGATGTCTTATTTTCCTGCAGGGGCATCTTGTTATTGCTGCTGCCTTTTTAATTTCCTGCTTTCTCTAAGGAAGCTGCCATGCCCGTCACCTCAGCATGTCCCCTTAGCTTGGGGACAGTGGCCGTGACTGCCAGCCCACCCTCCACCTCCACTTGCTGAACTGAGCTTCTTGGGGGTTGGCAGCCAAAGCTGGGCTGCTGCTGTCCAGGAGGCCGGCCCCTTGCCCAGGTGTTCCCGGGCTACACAAAGACAAGCATGCCCCCCCTTCCACAGGCAGGTCTAGATTTCAATAGGTTGAATAGGATGTACTTGAAAAAGGATTTCCAGCTGGCTAAATTTAGGGCCGGGGAAGAGGTCCAATTCGCAGACGCTGGTTGGCGGTGTGCCCGCACATAACCTCTTGCAGGAGAGCAAATGTTTCCAGGTTCATTTTCGCCTCTCGGTATTCCCCCCCCCACCTTTTGAGCTAGGCAAATGAATGCTGATGGCGTGATGGCCTGAGAGGCAGAGCCAGGAGGACTTAAAATAGCCCATTTCAGTTGGGTGATTGCCAGCTCAAGTCGGCCAGGACCCAGCTGATGCCTGCCCCCGGGAGAGCCTTCTTTCTGAAGTCATTCTCCCGCCAACAGTCACCCAACACCTTGCCTGTGGTTGTGGCCAGCTCTCCCAAGCCTTCACTCAGTCCCATGTCTCATTGCACTGTCATAGACAGGATCAGGTCCCCTTAGGTCTGGGACAAGGCCCCTGGGAGTTAGGGAAGGAACCTTAAGCATGACATTAGATCTCTTGGGACCCTTAGTACTGTCCCGACAGAAGTGCCATCCTCAAGATATGGCAGCTCTGTCAGCCTGGCCTCCATCATGTGGCCAGACCAAGAGTGTCCTGAAGCCTGTGGTAGAGAGAGGTCTTTGGGAATGTAGAGCAGAAAGAACACTGGGCACCTGTCAGTGTGTGTGTGTGTGTGTGTGTGTGTGTGTGTGTGTGTGTGTTTGTGTGTGTGTGTGTGCACACACACACGCGCACATTGCGCACACGCACATATGTGTACATGAGCGGCTGTGGGTCATAGGTGCTGGGTGACTCCCAGAGTCCGGCTTCTTGTTTCTCTCCTTCCCTTCTGCTCCCCTCAGCTATTGCAACATGGAGAAAGTCACGGAGCTCAGCAAGATCAGGCTCAGGAACCCCTGTCCTGCTGATTCTCCAGGGCAGGTCTGCAGGAGACTCCAGCTCTAGCCTGCCTCAGTACCGGTGACCCTCCACCTTTCACTCTGAGCTCAGGCTGCCCAAGTAGGCAGCCCTGACGGAGTCTAAATCACAACACTTCCTGTTGTTCTTGGCAGAACCTAGCTGGGCTCAGACCCGTCCCCAAGTTGTGTGGGGTGACTGGCTGACAAAGCCATTAGGATGACCTTGGTGAGGCTGCCCCCAGTGACCTCATTTCTTCCCACTGAGCTTTCTGGGGTTTCACTACTTCCCAATACTGCTGCCCACAGGTAACCAGGGCAACCATCATAAGCCATGGTGCTGATGGGTGCACCACCAGAGCACTTTCTCATGTAGGCCATTTCTTAACTAAGTGTTCCCACGCTAGCAGGACTGGGATGCTCTTGGCTCTCATAGCCTTACATTCCTTTTGCTCAGCCCCTGGGTCCCTGGGCTCAGGATCTTCTCCACAGCCACACTGGGGGGTCCCCTGGGGTTCTGTAGCTGCTGAGAAAGCCTGCATCTGTACTTGCACTCTCCTGGGAGAAAGAGGGCATTTGTGGAATTCCTGGGGTTCAGCCTATGGAGTGGACTTCAGTATTGGGGTACGTGGGCCAACTAAAGGGTATAAAGCGTGAGGGAGCCGCTTGGCCTGTGACACCCACCATCAGGAGAAGGCCCAGGACTGAGGTGGAAAGAAGCTGCTGCAACCTGAACAACATGAATCAACCAGGAGCAAAACTGAGCCCAACAGAAGCAGCCAATGGAAACAGAGCTTCCCATCCTTGTGTTAATTAGGACTCATTAGCTACAAACAAGCCCTGCATAGCAGCCCGAGGAGGTGGCAGCCGCTGTGAGCTTCTCCAAAACCTTCTGTCTGTCTGCCCCTGGTGACGGGACCCAGCTCCCATCTGCTGGGGCTTCAGAAAAGGCCTTTAGCATGGCCTGCCCCGAGCCCTGCAGACCTCTTCTTTTGGATGCGGTCTTTACGGTTTCTGTGGGTGCTGGGATCTGATAGGAGAACGGCTGTCACCACATAAAACCCTCAGGAAACGTTCAGTAAAGTGGTAGTCTCTGCACAGCCTGTGGGCTAAGCCCTTGCCGGGCCCCAGACGTCAGATGAGGGCAACTCCATTTTGAGGGGCAGGAAGGGGCAGTCTCTTCTAGCTCCTGCCCTTTCAATATTAGCTGATGATTACTGAGTTCAAAGCAAAAATAAGAACTTGACCCAGTCTGTGGGGGCCGCCTGTAACTACCAGGCAGCGGTGCCTTCCGGACAGAGGCTTTCAGGCAGGGAATTTGCCTACCTCCTGTGAGCCGTTCAACACTGCGTGGGAGTGGATGGGAGGAAAGTCTGGCTGCAGGAGCTGCTTATTGTGGACTGCTGCCCACAAAATGACTAGTCAAAAATCTGAAGGGTGCCAAAGGCTGATTGTATGAAGGAATGAGTGCTCCCACGATTTAATTCCAGCGCTTTCTGGTTGTCTTGCTTATCTTCCGTTCCTTCCCCCGCCCCAGGGACCTCCACTCTTCTCCCCACAGGAATCCCAGGGAGTGAGAACCCAGGCACTCTGTCCCCTAGAGACACCTGAGAGAGCGTCTAACCCGAGGGAACAGGACAAGCCATGACTTGTGGAGGGAACATGAGAGTGACAGGAGCCACTGCTGCCGGTATCCAATGTCAGCAGGACAGTAGGGCGCATTCCGCATGCCCCTGCAGATGTCCATGCACATGGCTGTACCTGCTGTCCTTCCAGGCCCTAGGGCTCCTTTCTCCCACCTGAGTGCAGCTCACTTTTATCATAATGAAAGATCAGAGTAACCCAAATTTAATAGACCTGAGTGGACAGATGTACTTAAGTAGAATAATATAGGTAGAATGAGACCAGTGAGACGCCTCGGGGTAAAGGTGCCTCTGTACCAGCCTGATAATGTGAGGTCAGTTTCTGCATTGGAATCAACTGTAACAGGAAAGAATGAAATCCCCAATGTTATCCTCTGACCCACACGTTTATGCCATGGAACATGGGCCCCCACACATATTCACGCATTTCATATACACACAACAGAAATAATGAAAACATTTTGTTTCTAATTTGTGTGTGTGTGTGTGTGTGTGTGTGTGTGTGTGTATGTATGTGTGTGTGTCTGTGTGTGTCTGTGAGAGTCTCTGGATCTGGACCACGTGAGTCTGAGTTCCAGGCAAGTCCAGAGCATTGGATCCCCTGGAGCTGGAGTCAGGAGTAGTCTGATGTGGGTGCTGGGGCCCAGACCTATCCTCTCCCAGGGCTGTGCTTCTCTTCACTGGGGCACCAACTCACAGTCCTCTGCTTGGGTACCAGTGATGGGTGGGTGCTCAGATAGCTCTCACCACCCCAGGCCACCTCTGGGCACCCTCCTACTTTCCCCTGGGAACTTGTAGGTATTTGCAGTGACCTTATCCCCTTCGTGGTATCATGTATGACTGGGACTATTCCCCAGAGCCAGCCAGACCTGGAGCTGGGTGGGATTGGGGAGCTGATGCGCAGCCTCCTTAGACCCAGGATGGTTTTGGAGACTGAGGTTTGCCCAGGGTCCCCAGCATCTTCCACTCATGGCTGTGCCTGTGGATCGTTAGGCTCAGCTGTGACTCAGACTACTTTACTTGGATTTGAGTGCAGCTGGCAGAACCCTCTGAGGTGACTCTGTGGATGCCACCAACACACAAGTAATTTCCAGATTCCGATGGGGCCAATGCAGCTGTCCTTCCTAGGAAACATTATTTGTTGAAATTTCAATTTCACCCCCGAGGGGTCCACTTTAGGACTGGCCTAAAGAAGAGGCCTGTGGCTGTGTACTGGAGACCCTCTCTGCCTGTGGGGACTCCACTCCACTCCCTCCTGTGGCAAAAATCACCACGGAGGCAGGCAGAGCTTCTGGTGGAAGCTCAGAGACAAAACACTTTTTTTTCTTCTTTCCTCCCTGCCAGGAGGACCTCTGGAGCCACCTGCTCTGCCTCCCACAGTACATTAGCATGCAGAGGCTTCGGTGCTCAGGCTGTGTGCACAGGGAAGGGCTGTGCCAGGAAGACGGCTTTGCAGGAAAGCATGAATACTCAGGAAAGGCCTCCACTTTCCATGCTGCTAATGTGGTTCAGTATTTACAGCCAGGTGTGTGTACGTGTTTATCAGTGTGTACAGCATGTGTGTTGTAGATGTGAATAAATATCTGTATGGCTATGTGTATATATAGTATGTGTGTGTATATTTGTGTGTACTGGGTACATGTGTTATATACGTGTGCTGTGTGTATGTGTTGTGTGCATGTGCTACATATATGTGCCTGTCACGTGTATGCATGTGTCTTCCATAGGTTTGCAGACAGCAGAGTTGTAGCTCGGTGGGGCAAGCAGGATCTGTGGCAGGCTGGGCACACACCCTCAGCCAGTCCTGGGTTGCTCTTAGTTGCCTGGTTTTCTCCTTGTTCATAGTCCTGACTCCGATCCTTGCTAGCACTGATGTATCTCAGGAACATCCTGGGAATGTGCAGTGATGGAAGGGCCATTAAAAAGCACGTGGCTGGGGTAGTCACCTGGAATGAGGCTATTCCCTCTGGAGCTGAGTGAAATTGGGAATGGCAGCCCAGAGTGAGCTCAAGATTCCCAAATGCATTCTGGTGAATGAGATTTATTCTTAAAATGCAAGCCTGGCAGGTGCCCCTGCTGGTGGGCCCCTGCTATCTGAAGGCTGCAGTAGGGGAAGGTCACCACCCATGCTGTGTTGAGGTTGGGGCACACCTGCTTTCTGGGGTCCACACACCATTGATTTCCTCCAAACTGACCTTATGAGATGTGCTCAGTGGTGTTTCCTTAGGGTTCGCCATGTATTCCCTCAGGCCCAGGGGGCCAGTAACAGGACACCAAGTGTGCGGGCAGAAGCAGGTGCTGAGAAGTGATGAGGAACATGAATAGACTTGCAGCACTTCTGATAGTGGTTCCTGGTGGGCTCTGCAGCCTGCCTTCAGCCTTAGACTCTCCCCTTCATGGCTTTACTCCTGCTCCATTCATCATGTAGCTGCTACACCTGATGCCAAGTCCCTGACAGTAGTAAATGTTTGTCAAATGACAAAGTGGACATCTGGTGTGGCCCCAGTAGGTTCCCAAGATCCATTTGTATCCTGTCATCATCTGACCCTTGTCCTGAGCCAGGACCTCAGGCAGGATCAGGCCCGGTTGTCCCATGGTTAACGTACTATGCATTCCATGATTGACATCTTATGCATCCTTTGACTATGCATCCTTTGGTTGACATCCTATGCATCCCATGATTGGCATCCTGTGCATCCTTTGGTTGACATTCTATGCATCCTTTGGTTGACATTCTATGCATCCTTTGGTTGACATCCTATGCATTCCATGATTGGCATTTTATGCATCCTTTTTTTGACATCCTATGCATTCCATGATTGTCATCCTGTGCATCCTTTGATTGATATCCTATGCATCCTTTGATTGTCATTCTATGCATCCTTTGGTTGACATCCTATGCATCCTTTGATTGATATCCTATGCATCCTTTGATTAACATCCTATGCATGCTTTGATTGTTATCCTATGTATTCCATGATTGACTTCCTATGCATCCTTTGGACCCTCCTGTCACCTTGTTACTTCCTCTGGAGGGCCATCTGCTGCAAGTAGTTGTTCTTCTGGAACCTGTGGCATCTGGAATTTTCTGCTGTCACATTCCCCAGTGTGACAGAATCCTCTCTCCAGTGGGATTGGCTCTGATTTCTGCACCTGACATACTGCTCAAGGGGCTTGGTGTAAGTAGGCAGGTATGGTACTGACTTCAGCAATTAAAGGACAGCAGCGCTTGGGTGTTGTCACTTGTCACCCTTTCTTCTCAGCCTTCACCCTCTTATGCAATCAGGCAGAGCCTTGAGACAGCCCATGGTCTCTCCCAGGCCTCCTGGTGAAGAATAGTCCAGTCTTGCTTTGATCTTTTAGGCTCGGAGGCAGCCTTGGTACTGACTTTACCTGGGTGGCTGTGGTGGCCTAGACCTCATTGCCTTCAGTAGGGTCCCATGACAGCCTGGATTCCAAGGCCTTATTCCATTCCTTCCTTCTTAGGGGTCTCTTCACCTAGAGAGAGGCAATTTGCCTAAAGAGCTGCCCCAAACTGGGTCCAGGTGGATAAGGGCATCAGGATGGGTGCAACAGGCACCCAAGCAGGCAGTTGGCATCTTCTACAGATCTTGAAATGAGCCTTTGGGGCTGGTGGAGTCCAGGTGAGAAACACCCAAAAAATGCCAGCGCAGTAACAGATAGGAGGCAGAGCTGCTTCTGGGAGACGGAGGACTGGAGACTTGTTTGGAGGTTTTCCTGGGTCAGCAGAAGAGAAAGTGGGCTTGGAGGAGATGGTCTTAAGGCTAGCAAGTGTTGGTTGTACAGTTGTAGCTCCTGGGCCAGGTATGTGCCTTTTGGCTTCAGTGTTCCACCAAGCTCAGGTGCTTCACCAGCCTTGGATGCTCCTTTCTTGCTCAGTTACTCTACCAGCCTCAGATGCTCCACCAGGTTCTGGGGCTCCTTTCTTGTTCAGGAACTCTACCAGCCTTAGGTGCTCCATCAGGCTCAGATGCTCCTTTCCTGCTCAGGTACCTCACTAGCCTCAGGTACTCCAACAGGTTTGGGTACTCCTTCCTCTCAGGGGCCTCCAAGTTCAGACTCCAGGAGGAAACCAATCATGCTGTCATGTTGACATCCTGAGGCTTCATCTGTCTTCTGCTCTCTCCTTCAAGCATCCTCGGTATCCAGGGTCTGTAGCTAGTTTTTCTAGCATAGATGCTCTCCATCTTGCCTGGGCCCGGGTGTCACCAGTAAGATTGTACAGCACCTTTTATCCAGCCTCCACCCTCTTCTCTCCCAGTCACACACCTGCTAAGGTGACATGTTGAGCACGGGAACCTGCCTAAGAATCTCTCTGAGTGTAGCTAGCTGTTGGCAATCCTGGTGACCCAGGAGTCCTCTGTACTGATCGGAGTGGCTTGTGGGTCCCTGCTGTCTGACTCCCAGGCACAAGGCTTCTTGACCTGTGCCTTTGCTTAAGCTGTATGCTCCAAGTGAGTGTCCTTCCCACACCTCTGTGCTTACCCACGTGAGCCTGTTCCTGTGAACCCACCTCAGAGGTTTCCAAAAATCTCCTCCCTTTGGCCGAGTGTCCTGTGCCCTCTAGTCACCATCATCTGGGATGGCTCCAGCTCCCCTTCATCAGGTCAGCATCTCAAGGTCGTAAGCTGTGCTTTCTTAGTTTTTTCCTTCAAGACAAGGTGTCATGCAGCCCAGGTTGGCCCAGAAGTCATCATATAGCTGAGGATAGCCTTCAGCACATGATCCTTCTACTGCTGACTTGAATGCTGGGATTGCAGGAGTGTGACACCATGCCTGGTTAGAAACCACTGGGGATCATGCCCAAGGCTTCCTGTACACTAGGCAAGCACTCTACTATCCAGGCTACCTCCCAGCCCTGTAGGCTGTTTATCTGTTTCTGCGCTGCCGGCTTTTGATGCTCAGGGGCCCTGAAGGAAGGCCGGCTGAGTATCACCTTCACTGGGAGGTCAGAATGTGTGTCTGGCTGTGACGTCATAGTTGTACTAGCTTATCCATCATGGTAGGCATGGGAGTGAGTCCAAGCCCTGAGTCCGCTCTCTGCATCCATGACCGGTTCCACTTAGCTAGTCTGGCTGTGGCTTCCTCTCCTGCTTTTCTATACCATCCAGGACTACCTGCACAGCCATTGTTAATTGAGAAAATGTCCCACAGGCCAATTTAATGGGGCATTTTCTCTATTGAGATTCTGTTTTTCCATATATGTCTAGGTTTGTGTCATGCTGACAAACAAATAGTACATGGTTCATGAGAGTGTGTGTTTAGTGTATATTTCAGAATAGGGACATGAATTGGGGTGTAGCTCAAAGCTCTCTCTCTCTCTCTCACACACACAGTAAAATTTTACATTATGCATTTTACTAAAATTAGAAGAAGAGAAAGAAGAAGAAGAAGAAGAAGAAGAAGAAGAAGAAGAAGAAGCATGAGTTAGAGCCTCATCCACGTCTCCCCACTCAGACTCAGGCAATGCTCTGACCTTTCAGATGTGCAGTCCTGGGGTTCAGGTTTAGGTTCAGGACCTGCCTCTCTTCCCCAGCCCTAGGCCTTTCTGCCTGTGTCCCCACAGCTCACACTCAGCAGCAAGACAAGGCTTTAAGGAATTTCACCCGGTTCTCTGTGAATCCAGACTGACAAAGACACTTGGGGAATGGCCCTGCTGTGTAATTACCTCCTCATAGGCTGGGGCAGACTGGAGCTTTGCCTCTACCTGCCTCTCGGTCTTTTGTGTGGTTGGAACTCTGGGTAAGCAGGTGAAGGATGAGATAATGGTGACCTGGGGCAAAGGGTCTCAAGTCTCCAGATGGGGGGCGGAGGTCACTGCCCACTATTCTTGTATCTCAGAAGTTCTTAGTGGGTTCTGACACTTCCTCCTCTCCACAAAACGCTTGGGCTGGCTTCGTCAGGGGACAGAAAGGAACAGCTCTCTAAGTCAAAAGAGTCTCCTTAGCCGCAGTAAGAGGCTGAAACCTGATGAAAGGCGATGGATTCAATCTTCCCTGCATCTGTCACCTGGGACTCCATCAGACGCAAACCGATTAGGAAAATTCGCATTGAAGGCTCCAGTATAATGGCCTAAATCATAGAAAACATTTGGCCTGGAGGGAGGTGGAAAGCCCATTTTCACCTAAGCTGCGGTCTTTAGGGATTCCCCCTGCTCCCCCCTGTTTGAAAACCTTACCTCTTCCCCAAGACCGATCATTAGACTAATTAGTGGCTAATCAATGTTTAATTAAAACCTAGCCATCAATTACAGGAAGTGCTGTACCAACTGGAGAATAAAACACGTTGAGGAGGGATCTAGCTGCCCCAAGTGGGGCTAGTGGCCTGGGAGAAGACTGTGCTCCTTCTCTGCTCTTTGGTCCAGGGAATTTCTGGAGGCTTGGAGCCAGAAGAGAGAGAGAGAGAGAGAGAGAGAGAGAGAGAGAGAGAGAGAGAGAGAGAGAGAGAGAGAGAGAGATTGCATTGCTTTTCTGCCCAGTTCTCCCACCCGATATTCTGCTGTGGTTCTTCTCATGCTCTGAAATGGATTCTGCTTTCCTTTGGATCCTTTTCTGGGTCTCCACATGGCACAATGGGAGCGGCATAGGCCATCTGGACCAGATGTAGAGAGATTTGAGTATGACATTCCCTGCTCAGGAGCAAGTTGACAGAGGACTTTGAATTGTTACATCAGGGAGTGTGTGCACCCTCTGGGTCTCCTTCAGCCTCCCCTTCACCTTCTACCCTGTGGCAGACACAAACTAGAGTCTCTTGGGAAGAGGAACCCTCAGGTGAGGACTTGTCCCCACCAGCTTGGCCTATGGGTACGTCCGTAGAGTACTTTCTTTCTTGTTAATTCATATAGGAAGGCTTAACCCACTGTCTCAAAAAACAAGGTGACCACTCCTGAGCAGTGACACCAGGAGCTGACCTCTGGTGTCCACATGAATGCACACACACATTAGCTTAGCCCACGAATTAATTTCCCTTAAGCAACAATGGCTGACATTGAGGGAGGTTACAGGCAAGTCAGGCTCATATCCGCCTACTTTCCACCCACCACTGGGTCGGGTCACACAGTGCTGGGACAGATTTGTCTGCTGTTTGCCTGATCCTGACTGACACCAGAGCTCTGTGGGAACAGTACCTGATATCGGAGAGAAGACTGCCCCTTTCTCTGGACAGACTTTCTTCCCGTCCCGGAAACTATCACCACACACAGCTTCATCACCCAGCTCCCACCTGGGCGGCACCTGGCAGTCTTCAGGGAGGAGCCTGAGGATGCTTCAGGTATGAGGTGGGTGGATGGGGAATGTTGTACAGAGGTGTAGCTATGGAGGACACACCAGAGAGACGGAGAGACTGAGGAGGTGGAGGGAGGGGGGAGGAAGAGTCAGGACGTGTGAGTCCCCTCTAGGTCTTTCCCTCAGAACCCTTCCCTTTTATGGCAGTGAACTTCCCTGGACTCTCAAAACCACCCATAGAGCTAGTCCCGCACGGCCTGCTGGACCCCCAAGCCCATGGTCTCCTTCATTGACCATAGTTTATGTCCAAGCACATAATGTTCCAACCTTGCCTTCCCGCACAGCGGCAAGCTGGGCTCATTGGGTCTCAGGGTATTTTGTCCAGGACATTCTGTTCAGCTTTTCCTCTTGTGCTGGGTCCATTTATTTGACAAAGAAGTTTATGATTTCTTTTAAAAAGCAAGGAAGCGTGCTGGGCGTGGTTCAGTGGTAGAGTGTTTGGCAGGTTTTTAGGAGACCCTGGGTTCCACCCAGCACCATAAAAAGACAGAATAGACAGCTTGGTAGCCCCCGGGGTTCTTAATGGAAGCCGTTATGTTCTTTCCTACATGGTTCCTGGCTGGCTTTATGATGGCCCCCTGATAGTCAGTGGTCAGTGGCCCCCTCCCAGTTTTGTGTTCATTATTCAATCCAGGGAGGGTCACTTTGTGTGGCTGGGACTTTGATCACTTGAGGAGAGTGGGGGAAGGCTATCATCTTCATCAATAGCTGTATCTGTTTACAAGTATCAGTCAGTATGGGGCCTGTGGACTGCTGACATTCCTTCTGAGAAGGAGGAAGGGTCATTGGCTCAGCACCTGGCATTCCAGCCAACCCTCCCAGGCACTAATATTCAATCCACTCTAATTGCACATGGTTTTTGGGGGGGGGGGTTCAGGGAGGGGATAGGCTGGGGAAAGTCACAGAAGGGGGCTTTAGCTGTGGTTTGATGAAGCCATTGTCCATGCTGGGTGCAGACCTTTCAGCGTGAGTGGTTTAGGACCCCTCTCCCTGCAGCCTGTACCCCGAACAGTGCTCTGAATATAAGCTCAGTAATCTCATGGGTCCCCCGGAGTGAACCTGGGAATAATCATACTCTGGTGATTGAAGGGCTCAACTCTGCTTACTGACTCTCTCCTAGCGCTCACTGATGTGACTTACTGGTTTTTCCACGCAGCCCAGGCCCACCTGCCGAGAGATGATGCCACCCACAGTGGGCGGGCCCTCGCACATCAACCAACAATCAAGAAAATGACACACAGACACACCTGTAGGCCAATCTGATGAAGGCAATCCTTCAAGTGAGGGTCTTTTCAGGTGTGTCAGGTTGACCGCCAAGAACAACCGTCGTAGTATGGACCAGCCTCTCCGTTTTCACGTGCTGTAGGAAATGACCCGTCACTTCCCTTCGCCAGTATTCCTTCCTTTTCTCCTCTCATGTTTGGGCATCCCTCTGGCACGCTCCCTCTGCCTCATCTGGAGAGACATCACTGGAGAATGAAGATGCAATGTGCAAAGTCAAACAGGCCTGTAGATCAAATCTGGTCCTCTTGTCTGTTTTTGGACATAACATTTTATTAGAACAGAGATCTGTACATTTGTTTACTTATTACTGCTGGCTGCTGTGAGATACAAGGGGCAGGGCTGAGTAGCTGATAGACAAGACAGGATAGCTCCCCCTGCCCAACCTACTTATTTCCTGTGTGACTGTCACAGATTTGCTGGGCCCAGGGCTGCCTGCCGCTTGGGTTAGGATTAGCTTTCAGGAAGATGTGCTAAGATAAATGTGTGCTGGGCAGTTTGTGTAGAAGACTCCAGGAGCAGCTTGCCAGTAGGCGCCTCTTGGGCCCCTGGGAAGCAAAAGGGCTCTCCTGTGGTCTTTTGAGACGGCAGAGCTCAGGCAGACAAGGAAGTGGGGAGAGCCAGAGTCGGTCCCATGAACTCCTGAAGCTGTGTGGGGTGACACAGTGCCCGCTAAGTTGGGATGGAAGACTTGAGGACAGGTCTGCACAGCTCTACCAGCTGTCCCTTTGTGCAGATGAGGTCAGCATCTGCACACTGCTTTACTCCCCACAGGGCCCTGCTCATGCGTGCACACCTCTTTACCTTCTGATATTTCATGTTCAACCCCCTCTACACCAGACCTTAGTCCCACCATCAGGGCTACACAGGTTTCTGCAGCCATGGTCCTCTCAGGGCTCTGCTGGAAATCACATCCAAGGCAATGAACCCATGGTAGGTACATCCACCCCTCAGTGTATCTTATGGCACCTGGGCAGGGTAATGCTTTGCCCCTTTAACTCTGTGACCAACTCAGGGTCAGATCCGAGTTCTGGGGCCTCTTCTCGTGTGTGTTAGCAGCTTCATCCAATTTCTGGGTCATATGCTGTGGTCTGGACATCTGTGTATGATGCTTCTTTCTTCTGCATGTTGGAATCCTCATTCCTAAGGGTTGAATCCTCGAGAAAAGGAGTATGGCGGAGTATTTGTCTGTACTTCCAGCATTAGGGGGTTGGGTTCAAGGTTGTCCTGAATAGGAAAACTGTCCACAAACAAAAGAAACACAAACGTGAGAGCTGAGGGTATGGCTCAGAGGTAGATCTCTCTTTCATCTGTGTAAGATTGATGCATGTGCACGAGGTACATACACCTGTGCCCATGGCCAGAGGCCAGAGGAAGATGCTCGCAGCCCAATCTATCACTTTATGCCATAGTTGCTTGAAATGGGGTCTCACACTGAGCCTGGCATGAGGCTGGCAGCCAGCAATCCCAGTGATCCTCCTGCCTTGTACCTGCCAACAGTGGTTATAGGTGAGTGCATGGCCAGGCCTGAATTTTTACATGGGATCTGGGATTTGAACTCACGTCTTTTTGTTTTCACAGCAAATGTTATGGTGTTCGGATCCATGAGCCATCTCTCCAGCCCACTGAGCTATCCTCAGTGGCAGAAGTCTTGGCTAGCATAGAGAAGGCCATGAGTTCCATTTCCTATTTAACCACACCCCCTGCCAGATCCTGAGAGCCCTCAAGATTCCTCCTTGCTCCCCCCACTTACCGGAGCACTGTGATGCTAGAAAGCTGCTGTCTAGAAGAAGCTGAACTCCCCAGTCATGGGCTCTATTGACACCTTTGATTTTGGGCTTTCAGCCTCCGGACTGTATGAAATACATTTGTTGTTTATAAGCCACACATTTCGTTCCAGTAGTCTGAAGGACAAAGTCTCCACAGGATTCTCCCCTTGAACATGTCTGTCACAAAGCCACCATCCCCAATATCAACACAGGTTCATTGCCTGAAAGAGAGTGTCCTTACTTCCGTTCCCTGGTCCTGAAGGCCACACTACTTCCTGTCTGGATTTCTCTCTTTGGACGCTTCTGGCACATGGAGCCATATAGTCAGTGGTCTTTTGTGCCTATTTTCTTTTACTTAGTGTGAGGATCCTAAGGTTCATGCATAGTTTTAGCAGGGTCAATGTATATTCCTTTTTAGAACTGAATATATATATATATATATATAAAATGTGTGTGTGCATGTATATATTTCTGTGAAGGGCCTAATAAGAAATAATTTTAGCTTTATGAGTCACACAGACTGCAACTATTAAACTCCACCATTGTAGCTCACGTCATGTAGAATGTGTGAGCTAAGACTGCTTTAAGCTGTAAGTCTTCAGTGATAGGCCAGATGATGGGCTATTGCTTGTGGACCTGTAGGTTAAAGGATTCATTAGAGTATTTCTAAACCTCCTATCTGCTGCATGCACCTTTGACATACGCACAGCTCACATTTACTCAGGTGTTTCTATGTACAATCATTGCCGTTTTGGTTTATCCTGGCGTTGGTAATAGCTTAGGGTTTCACACACCTAACACATCTCTCCATGCATCCTTGCATATGGTCAAACCCAGCTGGCCTCTTTTCTTCCTGTTGCAGGTGCTCTGAGATGCTCCAAGGTCCCCAGACAGGGCCCTCAGGATACACAGCCTGCCATTTAGGCTGTTTTCTCCAGAAGATTCACCTTTTCGTCCTCTCTCATGGTCGGTCTTGCTTGGCAACTTAATTGGATCGGAATCACCTCTGGGCAAATCTGTGAATTTTCCCAGAGGGGAAAGACCCTCCCCCTGGACTGGGCAGCCTCTTCCGGCAGCTGCCCAGAAAGATTGGTTTGAGAAGCTGCTGCTGTTTCTGCCTGCTGTCTTTGCTCCTTGCTGGTGAGTGTGTCTGTGCTGACTGTCCAGATGCACCTGTTGACATCAAAACCCAGCCTCCTCAGTCTTCCAGCATACACTAGTGTCTCTCTAGGACCCCACCCAGGTCTTCATACCAAACTGTGACTTCAGAGGCACCCAGGCTCATGGACTGAACAGCTATGGGTTTTCAGACAGTATAAAAGGCAGCCACTGTTGGGGTACCAGACCATCTTTATGTAACCAGTGCAATAAATCATTTCACTATATATCTATTCCACCAGCTCTGCTCCTTAGACTGAGACACTCACTAGTCTTATTTTTAAAATTACTTGATTATTATTATTGGTCTTTTGGGACAGGGTTTCTCTGTGTAGTCCTGGCTATCCTGGAACTTGCTCTGTAGACCAGACTGGCTTTGAACTCAGAGATCTGCCTGCCACTGCCTCCTGAGTGCTGGAATTAAAGGTGTGCACCACCACAGCCCAGTCTACTTGATTATTTTGGGTTTTGTCTGCATGCACATCTCTGTACTATGCTCATGCCTGGTACCCATGGAGGTCAGAAGGGGGCATCAGGAACCCTGGAACTGGAGTTACAGACAGTTGTGAGCTGCCATGTCAATACTGGCACTCAAACTTGGGTCCTCTGGAAGAACAGCCAGTGCTTTTAACCATGACCCGCCATCTCCAGCCCATCTCTAGTCTTAGTATAACACATTCCCTGAAATTTTCTCGTGGTTTCCTGTTTCATCATTTCAGTTTAGGTGCCCATTTGAAACTAATTTTACCTGCACTCCTGAAGCATTTCCCTGCTAGATCCAGATTTTCTTCTTGTAGACAAGTTCAGAGGCATAGAGATTTTGAGTCAAGCTGTTTTTCTTTTTCTGGAAGCTTCTGTTCTTAGTGTGCCAAGTCATCATTCTGAGGATGGATTGGATGTGTTTTGAGGGTCCTCAGGTTCCTGTGTTGGAGGCTTGGTCCCCAGTGTGATTGTATGGAGGTGGCGGAGGTTCTGGGAACACAAATCTATAGACATGAAGTGGTTCCTGGGGACCCTGGTTAGTTCTAGAAGAACTAGGTTTGTTCTGCTCTCTTGCTCTGGTCTCACTGTGGGTTCCTTTTGCTCATTCTCCTACCCTCATACCTCTCACGTGACATGAGCCTCCCAGGCCCCCAGTTTTCTTTAAAGCAATGGGGAGGAGGAGGAGGCGACTAATACCTTACATCATTATTTTTATTTTTGGATGCTTAATAATTCTGCACTCTGAAGACTCACACCCTCAGTTGTCGGACACTTTCTGGTATTATTTCTTTGATAATTTTATCTTCTTGTTTCAGAACGCTTTCTGGATTGCCTATCTGTCAGATGTTGGATCTCCTGGCTCCATGGTCTAACTCTTTAATTAAAAGGAAAAACAAAATCTGATTCCTATTGTATATGTCTTTGCCTTTTGTTCTGTGTTCTGGGAATTTTCTCAAGTTCCCCCACCCCCACCCCCATGCCTCTATTGACTTAAATTTGTGATTGTATTTTTAGATTTCCTGCGTTCCCCTTCCGGTCTCATGGATGTGCTGTCTTTTTTTGTGTGATGTTAATGATAGATTCTTTTGAAGTCTTCTCCTCTCTGCAAGGCATATACCCGCTAGTGTCGTCTATTATTATGTCACAGATAACCTCCAAAGCTTAGGACAACAAACGGCTTTCTCTCCTGGCTTCCACAGTCAGGATCTGGTGGGGCCGTGCCGGTGGCTCTGGTTCAGGGTCTCTTTGCAGCCAATGTGTCAGCCAGGTTTGACAGGGACAAGGGATCTGCTTCCAAGCTCAGTCACTTGGTTGTTGGCAGGAGGCCTGGGTTCCTTGCCACATGCGCCTCTCCATATGGCTGCCTGACATGGAAGCTGGTGTCCCTCAGAGGGAGTGATCCGGGTGGGGGAGGGGTGAATCAGGATGGAAGCTGTAACTCATCTTGAAACTCTTGTCTCAGGGAGCCAATCATCTTTCCCTCATGGTGCTTTGGTCACACAGCCAGTCCTGAGCTGAAACCCTAGCTAGGCGTGAATACAGAAAGGCAGCCATTGCAGAGATGGCAACATGGTATTTGTTCTAAATTCTCCTGCTTGTACCCATGCTGGAGGCTTTTTTTTCAAATATCTGGCCATTCATTTGTCTGTCCCTCACATTCAAGGTTGGCCTTAGGGAGAGCCTGGTGGCTGCCAATATTTGCCCCTCCCACAGAAGCTGACCCTGAGGTAGGATTTGAGGGTGAAGTGTTTACTTGCTAGTGGAAGGGTACCACAGGGATGGGGATGCAGGTCATGAAAGACAGTGATGGAAAGGAGCATGATACTTCAGTCATCTGGTGCCTGCATGGCAATGGGCCCTGCAGGGAACTCTGAGTGGCACACACATCACACCTCAGGGTCACCCCACAGGTGGTGGAGGAGGAGCTGGAGAGTGTACCCCAACTGAACCCATTGAATTGATTTGGAGTAAGTTTTGAGATCCTTTGCCAGAGTATGGAGCAGTTCTCTGGGATGTGAGGCAGTGCCTGAATTGAAACGGGACCCACCATGCACCAGGTGTGCATGGAAGTGACTCACGACCATGGCTCCCTACAGGTCAAACGGTAGGCCAAGCTATTTGTCGGTTTTTCACCCAGGGAGCTCACAGCCTTTGCAAAGATGTGTCCTCTGATCATGGGCCTGGGAGAGGCTATAGATCTGGTTTGAGCTGGAGCTGGCAGAGGAGGATGGCTGGGCAGAAACTTCTGTTCATGCTTGTGTTCAGTGCTGTGCTTGACCTCAACCCCTGTGAACCTGATATTAATCACTGCACCCCAGACCTGCTCACCATTATACTGGCTCTGGATCTGAAGGCAGGACTGCGTTACTCAGGTGACAATGTGGTGGCAGGGTTTGGGGGGAGGGGTCTCAGGACTTCAGGGCATTGGCTGCTCTGCCCCATTCTGTCTGAGGTTAGAGTGTTCTAATGGCTTATGCTTAGTTGGTGTTCCCTAGGCTGTGCATGACCCTGGGGGGAGGTGGCAGAGAGCTGACTTGGCCTGAGGTTTCCCAGCATCCGATGGTGGTGGTGTGGGAAGCAGCTATGTTTAGAGATAATGACTGTCTGTGCGGAGGTACCCGGCATCCTCTCTGGCAGTTGCTTGCATTAACTAGAAGCACAGGTCCCTCACTTCTCTGCACATTCAGCCTTGTCATGGCCAGGGAGCAACAAAGGGCACTGAAGGTGTCTGGAGGAGAAACTGGCCCTTGTCAGGGACTGTGGACTTGTCAGGTGACTGACTCCCTGGCATGGGCTCTCTCTATATATGAGCATATATATATATATGCTCTACAGCCATACATCTAGTCCAGAGGCTGACTTAGGCATTCTTTCCCTGGGCTTGTTTCTAAGCACCGTACTGGGGACACATACTGGCCACACATTCTGTGGCTCACTCTAGTGCAAGGAGGTCACACAGACACACCTACACCCACAGGTGCACACTCAGATCACACAGATACATATACCCACAGGTGCACACTCAGATCACACAGATACATATACCCACAGGTGCACACTCAGATCACACAGATACATATACCCACAGGTGCACACTCAGATCACACAGATGCATATACCCACAGGTGCACACTCAGATCACACAGATGCATATACCCACAGGTGCACACTCGGATCACACAGATGCATATATACCCACAGGTGCAAATTCAGATCTCTCTTTCTCTCTCTCTCACACACACAAGTGCATTCTCAGCAACATCAGGTGAAAATGCCCATAGGAAATAAGGCTGAGAAAATGAGTTCAGGGCTTTCTGGCCCAGTGCCCCCAGTGTGGCCAGATGCCATGATCTTTCAAGTGCCCTTGGAACTAGAAGAGAGTATTGGATCCCCTGAAGTTGCAGTTATGGCATTTGTGGGTGCTGGTAATGGAACTGGGGTCCTCTGCAGAGCAGTGTGTGCTCTTAACCACTGAGCAGTCTCCAGCCCAAGAAGATTATTTTGATGGCTCAGAAAGTGCAAAGGTCCTGAGGCAGGAGGATCTTGGTAGTGTGGTGAATAATAGAGGACTCTGAGGTGCAGCCGGGCCAGGTGTGAGAGGGGGCCTCACTGGGAAAGCAGATGGAAAGTTTGACCTTTGCAAAGTTTACTTTCCCTTTACATTTAATTAGTTCATTTTCTGTTTGGTGCACACACAACACGTACGTGTGTGTGTGTGTGTGTGTGTGTGTGTGTGTGTGTGTGTGTGTACACACAGATGTCTGTGAGCGAGTGTATGTGCATGTATGTGTGTGTGTGTATATGCATGTGTGCATGTGTATGCTCTTGTGTGCCCATGTACATGTCAGTTCTAGGACTGAACTCAGGTCAGCAGGCTGGGTGGTAGTTGCTGTTACCTCTTGAGCTGTCTCAATGGCTCCATCATCTTCTAATAGTTTGGTTTTCAGTAAAACTCAGTGCAAGTTCTGGAATAAGCCACCATTCTCTTGATGGAGAGGAAAGGTGGGCAGATGGTGATCAGAGCAGTAGCCTCAGAGGTCAAGAACGTGCTCTTTTGTGACCAGAGAAGGAGTGGGAGAAAGTCACAGCCTTGGTGCGCTCTGGCCATGCCAGTCTTTTCTCAATGCTGGTGCCCTTTTGCTGGGCACCCTGTGCTGCTTTCCACAGGAAACCTAGAGGATCAACTGCTGTGTTTGTGTTGTGCATTTAGGGGCGATGTGGCCATGGGGAAGGTCCCCTAAGCCCCTGGCCCTTCCAATAGTCCCCATCCTCCACCCACCAGCGACCTCCTCATATCTATGCTGACTCAGTTTCTCAGCTTCTTTGAGTTGCTTCCTGGCAGTCAAGAAGCCTCAGTGCTTTAGGAGACTGCATTTCCCTGAGGTAGGGACAGGGCTCAGTCACCTGCTGACAATCCCTCCCCACAACAGAGCCATTTGGTTTCTGGGAAGTACCTGCAGCAAACAAGTAGTTCAAATACCTCCCAGCTCCCAGTGTGCGTGACAGAAAATGGGAGCAAAGTCAGTTTGGCATGTGGTTCTTGAGAGATAGGCTAAGGCTCCTTTGCACAGGAGAGAGTGTCTAGGTTGGAGGTGGGAGACAGATGCTGAACTCCCTGACCCTTGAAAGGGCAGAGGAGACTACAGAACCAGAAGGCGGAAGGCAGGGGAGGAGCAGCCTGGGTGGACAGGGGCTGAGGTGAAAAGTTAAGAAACCTGTCACATGTGCAGGAATCAAGTATGTCCAATCACTGTGGGGCCTTGGAGCTCTGGCAGGTGTGTTTCATGCTGTCTGAACACAGGCATCCTCTCTTCCCAGCAACAGGCTGGCTCCGAGTCCCTGGACCAGACTCCAAGGATCATGCCACAGCAGATACAGACCCTTTGGTCCTCTTGAGGCATCCTTGAAGGAGGCTGTGAGGCTCTGGGAGGTGGCTAAGTGGGCTACAGGGACCCACATGGCATCAGCAGGCTGATGTGTGCTTTGGCCCACAGAAGACACAAGGCTTGGAGTCAGGGCCTGAGAGAAGAGGAGGCAGGAGAGGGGCTAGTTTGTGGGGTGCGCAGCCAACTGTAGACCATCCCTGGCTATGTAAGGTAGAGTCTGCCCCTCCCCATGTATCTTTCTATGTTTCTCATAGTCCTCTTCTTCCTCTTTTCTCTGCCTTTCCTTTTTCTGTCTCCCCCCTCTGCCTCTGCCTGTGTCCACCTCTCTCCATCCTCCCCTCCCTCCTCATTTGTCTGTATTTCCTAAGTCTGTCTCTCTCCTCACGGTGTTTCCTCTGACACACAGGCCTCATACATGCTCCTCAATCACTCTCCTTCACAGCCTGTTTTCTTCAGGACAGACAAATCCTTGGCTAAAAGCCCGAGGCCCATGTCATCACATTTAGTTAGAGAATCTGGAAAATTCCACCTACTTTACCCACTTCTATGAGTCAGGGGTCTTCAGCTCACAAAGGCTGACCCCAGGGACTCACTCTGGTTGTACAGTGCAGGGAGTCCTGGCCTCCTTTGTCTGGTGGCTTTGAGTCAGTCACACCAATGTGAGACATAGGTATCATCTAACCTCTAGAGGGGTTGGACACTGATGTCAGTCCTGTGGGTGCCCTCTCTCTGCCTCCATGATGGATCCCAGTAGACTGTAGACCCAGAGTTTGGGGGACATTCCTGGCTGGGAACACTCTGGACTATTGTATTGGGATCCCACGGATCTTGGGATCCATGGCAAGAGACCTGGGAGCCTCCTGTGTCTCTTCCCTCCACTGGCTTGAATCTGTGCTTTCTCACCAGTGACATAACTGTTGCCAGTCTGTTTTGCTGAACTCTGCATCTTTCCAGCCAGGCTGGCCCTGATGGTGGTCCCAGGCCATGGACACTGGGTCAGTTAGCTTGTTTTTTTCTGGGCTCTTTGAGTCAGTGTAGCAAACTGATTGAGCTGAAAGAGGGTGACCTAAGAACCTAGTTTGTAGTCTGGCAGCCAGGAGTTGAAGAGACACTGACTTGTGGCTGGATGTCAAGGGGGCAGGCAGTCTTGGGGACTGTTGACTTGTGTGCTGAATTCTGGCCTGAACCACAGCAGGGTTCCTTAAAGTGTTGTCTCTCATGACACCCTGTGTCGTCTGAGAGATTTTTACATGACTGTGGGCATATAGATCTATAAGATAGGTGTACAAATCAGACAATTGCTGATGATAAATTATAGATATTTTAAAACATTCTTGATGGGGTGGGTTGGAACGATATCTCAGTGAAGGGCTCTTGCAGAGGTTTGAGTTCAGTTTTCAGCACACAGATTGGTCAGCTCATTATCTGTAACTCAAGCTCCCAGAGCTCAGATTTTTTTTCTGTCCTCTTCAGGTACTGCATATGCAAGTGAACACAATTAAAATTTTTTAGTATACATATTTTTGCCATTTATTAAAGATAAAAATTAATTGGCATGCTAATGAGATGCATGTGTGTGTTTATTTTATTTCCACATGAAGAGCTAACTCTAGGCTGAATGTAGCACATCTTGAATGCTTTTCATAGTTGATAGATATTTTGATTTTAGAATCATCAATACAGAGAATGCCTCTTTGTATGAATATACAGTGCAGAATGGTCGAAGTATGTTTAGGGATGTGTCAGAAACTGTTGCAATTTCAGTTCAGTACCAAGTCAAAATTCAAGATTTTTTTTTATGTGTGTCTGAAAGTCAATTCAGCAACTCACACATCAACTTTCAAAGTCAAAGTTTCTAACATTGTAAAATCCAAAGATCTATTTTGACACATGCTGAGGAAGGATGGAAGGGGATGTTTTGTTCTCTGTAATTAAATTATTATGCTTCTATAAGAATAGAAAACCTGTGTGTCCAGGAAAAACTCTGATTTTGTAGCATACAGTGGACATCAATCTGAGCTTTGGTATTTGGACTGTGTGTAATGGTATTACCTGGCATGGCAGCACAGCAGTATGGTGGTCTGGTGGCCTGTTGGCCTGTCGTTCTTATGAACAGAGGCTACAGTGAGGTCAGGAGATGCCATGCACAGGCCAGCACTACAGGGACACCTCAGATTCATCAATGCATCTGGTTCTAATTAATTTTTGGTTCATAAATCTTTACTGTTAGCAGTTTTCTTTTTTGTGGCGTCTGGCTTCAATTACAACCACATATGGTCATGACCTGCAGTTACACTGCAATCTATGAGCCTCCATTGCCCACCCCGAAGTTCTGGGATTACTGACATGTACCTCCATGCCTCAATAGTGTGAAGTATTTGAAAGCATCTCTTTTGTTACAAATGTTTTGTTTAAAGTCTAAATACCTGGGGATGTTTCTATGTATCTTGCTGTCATTAAATTTCATGTGGCAATAAACATATTCAGTAAATCCCATCCCAAGGGATTGGACACTTTTTGGGGGTCATAGCATATGATACACATACATACATGCAAACAACACCCATACACATAATATAAAATGGAAAAGGGAAGATTTAGTTATTGTTTAAGTTTCTAACATTGTAAAATCCAAAGATCTATTTTGACACATGCTGAGGAAGGATGGAAGGGGATGCTTTGTTCTCTGTAATTAAATTATTATGCTTCTATAAGAATAGAAAACCTGTGTGTCCAGGAAAAACTCTGACTTTGTAGCATACAGTGGACATCAATCTGAGCCTTGGTATTTGGTGTTCTATTACTGTGAAGAGATATCATGACCATGCCTACTCTTATAAAGGAAAACATTTAATTGAGATGGCTTACAGTTTCAGAGGTTTAGACTTTTTTTTTAATCATGGCTGGGAACATGATGGCACTCAGGCAGACATGGTGCTGGAGAAGGAGTGGAAAGTTCTACATCTGGATCTGAACGCAGCTGGAAGAGAGAGTCACTGGGCCTGGTTTGGGCTTTTGAAACTTTAAAGCCCACCCCAGTGACATACTTCCCATAACAAGGCCACACCTCCTAATCCTTACAAAATATCCTACTCTCTGGTGACCAAGCATGCAAATACATGAGGCTATGGGCACCATTCCCATTCAAACCACTGAGTCACACTGAATTTTTTTTAAAAAAATTGTTTTATTTAGTCTCTGATATTATAGAGACTATATAGAAATTATTTATTGGCAATTGATTATATCAGGGATCAATAATTATTAAGGGGTTATATAAACACTTACTGGTACAGAATTGAACCTTAAGGCAATTCTCAGAGAGTTGAACTGTCCCATGCAGTGACAGCACCAATCCTCTCCCCGAGAATGCAGGAACAAAACAGGAAGTGCAGACAATGTGCCACCGGGTCCTCAACGGAGGCTGGCCATGCGCCATCCAGGGTCCTGAGACCCCAAAGCTACGCCTCTAGGTCTCCCTCAGTCACGCCTAAATCCTACCACACTCTATTGGACTGATGTCTGCTGTAATCTTTATTCTTTCCCTCTGTCAATTTTGGGCTCAGTTTATTCTTTTTGTAGTCCTTTGAGGCATAAAATAAGGTTATTTATTTGAAATGTTTCTTTCAAGACCTATCAGATTTTGTGTGTGAGTCTGTGAGTGTGTGTGTAGTATGTTTGTGTGGTGTGGTGTATTTATATGTGTGTATGAGTCTCTGTGTGTGTATGTGTATGTGTGTGTGTATGCTGTGGTGATGATGTGTGTGTATGTGGTGGTAGTGGGGTGTGTGTATGTTGTTGTTGTGGTGGTGGGGTGTGTGTGTATGTTGTGGTTGTGGTGGTGTGTGTGTGGTGTGTGTGTGGTGTGTATGTGTGTGTATATGTGTGTGGTGTATATGTGTGTGTATGTGTGTGTGGTGTGTATGTGTGTGTGGTGTATGTGGTGTGTGTATGTGTGTGGTGTGTATGTGGTGTGTATGTGTGTGTGTGGTGTGTGTGATATGTGTGTGGTGTGTATGTGTGTGTATATGTGTGTGTGGTGTATTTGTGGTGTGTATGTGTGTGTGGTGTGTATGTGATGTGTGTATGGTGTGTATGTGTGTGTGTGGTGTATATGTGTGTGTATGTGTGTGTGGTGTGT